>JAAGNO010012665.1:6964-37738 GCA_033439905.1 Ceryle rudis | reverse complement strand
CCTTTCCTTTCCTTTCCTTTCCTTTCCTTTCCTTTCCTTTCCTTTCCTTTCCTTTCCTTTCCTTTCCTTTCCTTTTCGTTGTTTTTTTTTTAGTTTTGGTTGTGTTTGTTTCTTTGTGTGTGTGGTTTTGTTATTGTTCTTTGGGGTTTTGTTTGTTTGTTTGTTTCGTTTTGGGTTTGTGTTTTTTGTTTTGTTTTTCCTCTGTTTTCCCTTGTTTTCTTAATTGATTTGAAGGGTTTAGGAACAGAAGGCTCCATGTGTGTCCAAGAACAACCGCAGTGGATTCCTAATGTCAGACGAGCCCTTTATGAACCTATGAACCATCACAGTAAAATAACTAATAATTAAATCCCAAATCCCCCAAACCCTCAAACGTAGTGGAAGTTCAGATATGATCTGAATAATTTTTCTCTCTGTCAGGATAAACACAATGTAAACAACTGCAAAAAGTCCTCTGACTTCCAAAGAAGTCAGTACCCCTCACTAATGAGCCACATCATCTGGAGTACTATTTAGATCTGTATTCAGGGTTCAGGCAGTTCTCAGTTGCAGGAAAAAGCTTGATGATGTGATTACTCTATTTTTTTAAAAAAGGGCTTTTAAAAATATGTCTCTGATGAACATTTTCCATCTCCATTTATTGGAATGTGATAGGCAGGATCCCTGCTTGTTGTAAGTCAATGTTGCCCTGATTTACACCGTATTAGGTTTGGCATGCTGCCTTTTAAATAAAATGGGAGCTCAGATATTGTTGTAAGTACTGCTGTGAGCTATTTTTACTTAGTCAACCAAGAAAAAATATCACCACCCTAAATAAAGAGAGTTTTAACAAGTCTTGAGTAGGTACTCTAGGGCTGTGAAAAATCTGCTGCTTCTCAGTAAGCATCTGGAACCCCCAGTGGAGCTCTGGCCCATTCCCATACGCTTTTCTTCCAGCAATAACACTGGAGAGTGGCAGTTTCCCATCAGCTCTGTGGAGCAGAACTGTAACCTCAGGAAGGAGTGAATAAACATCATTGCCAAGCAGCAGCTCCCGAGGAGAAGGGTGAAATTTCACATGTTTAGTTCATGTGGAGAAAGGAATGTTGACCAAGTTCATTTGAATGATTGGAATAATATCCTGGGCTTCATTAAAATTACTTTCTCCTTCTGAGGGTTTGACAGCTACTTTCTGTTTCGTGACAGTAACATTTCCTAACAACAAAATTTCCAAGTAAAGCTGAAGCAACATTTGTGGAAAGAATTATTAAGCAATTGTCTTATAATTAGCTAGACAACGGAGACAGTTTTTTAGACACCCTTTACATTATGAGGACTGGCTAAGACTATAATTTGTTTTATCAGTCAGCATGTGTGCCTAAATGCAATGTCAATTTAGCATTCAAAAGTCTATTTATTGTATTGAGAGTAAGAAGTTGATATCCTCCACAATTGTTAAAATCCAGCTAATGGAACTAAATGTTATTATTTAATTAAGAACTTCACAAAGCAAGAGGTATTAGTGTGTGCAGTATTTTTTCTAGCAGATACTGCATGTTTCCAAGCCTGAAAGAATCCATATGAATTCACCTGGAACTTGGAGTAAAAAAATACTGAAACAATGAAGAGAAAAAGATAAGGAGAGAGCAACCCGTGAAAGAACAGGAGAGAGAGAACAGATATGGTAGAAAAGGTTATATATAGTATGGAAAATAAGTTACAAGGATTTGAAAACATCTGGAATACATTTCTGGAATGTCTCTGAAAAACAAAGCAAACCACAGGAGGAAAGTCAGACTGAGCGTTACCCAATTCTTTTCTTCCTTTCCTTTTCATAGAGGGGGGTTTGTGCAAAAAATGTTTGATGTTAATGGAAAAATTCCTTCCAGTATATGTGTTCTGCCTTCATAGGCCTCAACTGAGTAAGCACAAACCTAATTTTAAACATTTCTACAGCTCCTTAAAAATCATTGGGATTGTGCTTGTGTTAGAATTAGGTGAATAAAAGGGCCTGAAGTGAAAACCCCTTTCCAGTGATTTTGGTGAGCTTTGGAAGAGGTTGGCTCCAAGTGGCATGCCTTGTCTGCAATGTCATACACCTAGAAATCCACAAAATTAAAAGTGGCATTTTCCAAGTGAACAAGAAATCTAGAAAGACCAGTATTGGTCCAAAACTCAGTGAAGCACACTGGGTTTTTTGTGCTTGTTCAACCTCAGAATGCACAAAAGTATGAAGGTTGGAGAGACTAGTGAAAAAAACCAAACCAAACACGAACAAAAAAAAGTTTGCAAATCTGTAATGCATGATTTAGATAAACAGCTTCTTCTAGGAATGGAAGAAGCACACAAAAGTAAAGATTTTCATATCTGCAAGCATAATCTGTGTGATACGGGTTGTACTTCATTTTACAGGTATACTTTGCGTTAGTCAAATATTATTAGCTACTCTTGCTGAGACGTGTATCCATCCTTAAGAAAATGTAGCAAATCTGGTGTTAGCCATAGGTCAAGATTTTTATCTGAAACAATTACTTGAATCTCCTCTCTGTCAGTCTCATGAAAAAAGCAGCGTTGTTCTGAAAGAGGCCACGAATGCATCAGCAAAGCTGATCTTATGAGAAAGGGATCAGGCCCAATGTTTCTGAGGTCTCTCAGGCTGAAGAGTTTGCAAAATACTGTGCATTCTGGACCTGAAACAAGCTGACGTATTCCAAAACCAATCAGTTTTCTCTGAAAAACAAACAAAAATACTGCAAAGGTAGCACTCTAGGGAATTCTGGATCTTCTTGCCTCCCACGCTCCTTTATTCCCAACCCACTGTCCCCTCATGGAAGTACTCAGGGTCCAGGATCCCTTAGAAATAATGGTGCTGTGGTTTACCAGCCCTAAGGAAGGGTTATCTTTGTGGCCATGCTTGATAGGGCCATATGCTAGTTCAAGCCCACCTGAAAAAAAGAGATCCAAAGCATAAAGATTATAACTGGCTTTAGTGGTGATCCTACCTCATCATCTGTGGTCTAGCCATGGCCACTGACATCTTTTGTAAAGAGAGGAGGCATTTTTAAATGCATCTGAGTTTTGTCTTCTTCTTCAATAAACACAATTATTATATAAAAAAAAATAAATAAAAAATCTCCTTCTTAGACAATTACCTGATTCATCACATTTTTGGTTTTGAAAATGGATGATCAAAGTTCTCATCTTTAATGCTCTAAAACAGGACTCTATATCAACCCCAATCAAACATGTTATATCACAGGGTTTTCAGGACTTAAGAACCTAGAACTTATGGTTATGTGGATTCCACATACCTAGAAAATTCCTATGGTAGTGATGATGTCATTTCTGTTCAAAATATGAGCAAATCAAAACCAAACCAAACCAAACCTCACAAAAAAAACCCCAACAGACAGAACAAAACAAAACAGAAAAAACCAAACAACCAACCCACCCACTAAGATAATGATTAAATTCCCTATTCATTTCCCGAACTGATCACCTGAATGATGAAACAACAGTCTTTTCTGAAGGGCTGAGAATGACAAGTTGATTTATTGTTATCTCATCCAACGTGCAAAAGAGATTTCTTTGGCCAGGTAGAGGCAAGAGGCTTTGGTATCTTGTGGTTAGAGTTCTCACAGGAAAAATCTCAGCGACTCAAACGTTGTTGTCTTGTACCTTAAGCCAAAACTCTAGAAAATTTATAAATAGATGTTTTGTGGTCAGCTGTAACACAAACGAAGATCTTTCTTTCAAGCTCTTTATTAGCATCTTTTGTGTTGAAGTTGACAAAAGGTAGGCCGTTAATGTAATGGAGATTTTCTATTAGATCTTGCCTTGACAAAATGTCATTAAATATGTCAAGAACTAAAACCGACTCTGCAATATTTGGATCAATTCTTTTCCTGCCAAAATAATCCATATGAATTCTATATGGTATCTGAGCCCAGACATAAGAATTAAATAGCTGCAGTGTAGTTTTATTCAATTTGACGATTACAGTTACGTAGTTACAGCTATTTCACCTAGGATTTTTGGTGGTGTGTATTTAAAAGAGACAAGTAGGCAAAGCAGCACACTCAGGGCAGTCCTACTTGAAAAGCAAATGTAATTTGCATTATTGATAGATAAAAGTGCAAAAGGTTTAACTGAGTCTAATGAGCCGTTCTTGTGATTGCAACATATTCCCAACAGCTTGTGCCTCTTATCTCAGTATTATAGCAGTCCTAGGAGTCTGTTAGAAATGTGTGAGCTTTTCCCTTCTGCCGCAGCCTCTCTGACTTTTTCATCCAGTGTCTTTATATTGCTTTTGGAAGAAAAAGTAGCTTCTCAGCTTTCCTTCCACTCACCAACTCCCACTGTGCATCCTGCTTCAAAACTACAAAATATAATCACAATGGGCATGAAATTCTTTTTCTCATATCCATTTGCCAGGTGCAGTAATTGCATGACGAGCATGAAGTACCAGGGGAATCCTCCTACAAAGTGGATATTCAACAAGTATAGATGGCAAAATGACGATTCTCTGATCCTAACACTCGTCCTTTCTGTGCATTAACCAAATTATTTCTTTTTCTGTATCTGCTACAGAATGGGTGATTATGTGTTGCAAAGAAATGCTGCACTGAAAAATGTAATCTTCCTGTCTGTTCACCATCAGTTAGGACAATCTTTAATTCTGATGATGATTTTGTTATTGGTAAGTGGCGTGTAAGAAGAACCATTTAAGCTTATGGCTAGCTGGTTAATAGGTCACTTCCATGATAGACTTGGTTACTTATGATTTCTGCCCCTGGCACTTGCGCATGCTGTGCTGCTATTTCTGCTACCTTCACTTCTATCTTTCAAGAAAATAACATGTTTAAAATAGAAAACAATAAACACTTTAATGGATGCTTTTTTTTTCTAATGAAAATTCAGTTTATAAATGGAAGCCATTAATGAAAATGGGCATGTATATCTGTTATATTTTCAATCACCAAAAGACATAAGAACGGAAAGGTGCATCTCTGTGTGCTAACAAAATTTCTGCAGAAAATTCTTTTGTTTTAGGGAATAGCAACTTGAGTTTAATGGGAGCAACATCTCATACTGGCAACAGAGATGAGACAACATCCTCCTAGATAGTTGAATGCTTTGGCAAACATTACAGTAAAAATTAGCCAAGAAAGAGGTGCTGATCTACTGGTACTTTTGTTTTTACTGTCAGTTAAACAACTTCTAACTTAAGAACTGATCTGTCAATCTGGCATCTTATTACTGCTGATAAAAGAGTTTATCCTGTATGGGTTACTTTGACCCTTGAAAAAGGAACCCATATCAAAAATGTTCAATATCTATATTATTTCTCAACAGGCAATATAGATTTGCTGGTTGTCAGTCACTGATTTGTTCCCACCAAACAAGGAAGCTCTTAGTGAAGAGGCAGAAATACTGTTGGCTGTTTAATTCTTTACAATTCCAGCTCTTTAATTTGTTATTTATGGAGTGTTAGAATTTAGTAGGACAATCTGAGCTAAAACATGCCATTCATTATTATCCAGATTCCTTTATAACTTTATTCATTTTGAGGAAATTGCAGGAAGCACAAAATAATTCCTCTAGAAATGAAGTAGCTGGTACTTTACATTTATTACAGCTCTGAAGCCTTCAAGGTAGATGAGTAATAATTTTTAATTCTCAACAATAGTTTTACAGAGAATGCTTGGAGACTTGCAAAGCGTGATTAACAGGCTGTGCATTCCCATGTAATGGCATCATGCTACTAATTCACTCCAAAATAAGTTCACCATTCAGTACCAACCAGGAAAAAATGGAAAGAGTTGGCATTTTGCTCAAATTATCTGCTTTCTTAACCACTCATTTTCAAGTCAAGGCCAAGAGCTTTTCTAAAAAATGTGCAAGTCCACATGCTATATTTACCATAAATGTATATTGTGTCTGCACTCAAGGTTTTTTGTGAAAAAATACAGAAAATAACAAAACTAGAAGGACATCAATTAATAATACAGTCACAACAGTTCATGGGGAATTTTTGGATCCACATTTAAAGTTCTATTATTCTAATGCTTGAAAAATGTTACTGATGGTGAAAAATACAAAGCTTTGCTTGATTTCTTATTTGTGTGTGTGTGTGTGTTTTGCTTTCTTTTGTTTGTTGGTTTGGGTTTTTATTTGTTTGGGGTTTTTTTGTTTTGTTTTGTTTATTTTATTACTCACTGTCTTCGTTTATGTATAACCCTATCATGAATAAAGCTGATAGGACCTGTTCTTGCTAAATTTGACCCTCTGCAAGAAACATAGAAAGCATATATAGTAAAAATCACCAGTGGTCTTGTTAACCAGACCATTTTTACAAAATTTCTTTTGTGGTGTGTATCCTAAAAGCTCATAAATCATTATTGCGATTGAATTTAAGTTATATTTACCTTTAGGATTTCTCAAACCTTTTGTTTGTTTGTTTGTTTTGTTAAACAACAGCAAAAAAAGTCTTTGGGGATATTTAGTAACTGAGAATTAAGCTCCTGAACTAAAATTTAGAATGGAAGAAAAAAGAAGAGGGAGCTCTACAAAAATCAGTTGCATTAAGAGGCTATGGAACTAGTTAAAAACTGTATAAGCACATGCTGGGCAGCAGATGCCCTCTGGGCAGACTGAAGCTGTAATTCATGCAAAGATTTCTACTTAAGAAAGAGGATACAATTCGAAATGTTTTTTATACAGCCCAACTTGGAGCTGATATAGTTAGTAACTTTATATTCATAATGTATGTCACAGAGTAGTAAATAAACACAGTTAAATAATAAATATAGTTAAATAATAGTTAAATAAAACAATTTTCAGTTAACATATCTGACTTTAATTTCAAAGATAGTTTAGGCTGGAGGAGCACTTTGTTAAGAAGTATGTGTTGGGAATGTACTAATTCTCTCCTTTCTCAGAAGAACAATTTTGTGGACTGTCAAAGAAGAAGCAGAGAAGTAAATATTGAAGATTGTTTCAAATTCAATTAAAAATGGTCAATGGAATTATTTGGGATCTTACAGTGGCTTTTAGGAAACCTGCCACATCCTGCCTCAGGCCCACTGATTATGTGATTGAATAAATTCAAGTTGTTACAGCTTGAAACAAATTTCAGTACCTCTGAGTTTCTTGATTACAGCCTGTAAATATTTACATTGACTTGGGGGGAAAAAAAAAAAAAGAGAGAACTTTTCAAAACGTATCTGCAGAAAGATGCTTGACTTGGGATATTAATTTTCCTTAGAAACTCCTAGATATTGATTAGTCATAGAGCCCTCAGCAGGACTGGCTGTTTCTCAAACTGCTGCATTAGATATTGATCACAGTGATCTATGAGTTAAATGAAAAATGGAATCTACAGGTTTTCTGTTCATACCCAGAGCCTTTAACATCACCTGGAAGAAAGTTGTAGCCCATGGTCACATTCTTTATGTGTATTTTGGGGTGTACAATTCTTATAAAGAAGTGCAAGTCTCCTACCCAGGATGGAATGTTCTGCTTAAGAGTATTTGCTACAGCTGGTAACTACAGAAAATGTTCTTTAAACAAATGCAAGAGATTCCTGCTTTTAATGTCAAATATTCAGAATTTTTAATACTGTCTTAAACAGTTTGTTGCAAAAGTGGTTCATAAGTTTTTTGCTTGAATATTAGTGGATTGCCCATATTCCAATAGGACTTTTCTAGATTGGAGAAGCATGCAACTTTCTGCAAGGGTGTACAGATCTTTGTTCATCTGTAAAGGATAAGCCCCAGAAGCGATGGATTTATTCATTGATACTCACATGCTCTTTGAAAAGGAGCTGACATTCTCTGCTGCAGGCACCCTTTTAACTATTTAAAAAATACAGCGAATGAGCCTCCGCTCTCTCTCAAATACTTTCTCTTTTCCACAGTAATTCAGGGGAAAATAAATAAATCACAGCTATTCCTAGAAAAAGATTCACAGGGAAAAAAACCCCACAAATTTCTCAGTGAATGTAATTAATTATGACATGTTCCTCTATAATGAAATTAATGATTATTTATTTTTTAGTTTCATGCAACTAAGTCTAGTTCTTTCATTGCTATAGTAACCAGTAAAGCATTCTGCTCAAAACTTTCTAGGATATTTACATATATAGAATCATAGAATGGTAGGGGTTGGAAGGGACCTCTGTATTTGTGCATGTACATACATCTTTTACACAAAATTACGAAAAATTATTTGGTTCTTCCAGTTGAAAATGAAATATTAAGGGGAGACTTTTCTCCTGAATTTTGTCACTTGGGTATCTTGCAGATTTATTAGGATCTGCTGAGCCCCACTAGATTTGTTTCCTCTGTTTATATTTCCACTCCTTTTCCCAAAACTCAGGACACTTATCTGTTCCTTCTCCCATTTACACTGCCTTTATCACACTATTTTATTTATTTCTATTACTTATAATGAAATTTAGACGGAAATTTACGGAAGATGGGAAACAGCATTCAACACAATTGCAGACTGGCATTTGCAATTCAATACTATGGTCTGGTAGTAGCCTCAGGTGGGTAAAATCACCATCACAAGTGAAATAGGGCAGATGTCAGTACAATTGTGTTCATTTACAGCATTATGGATTACAGGGATTTAATGAGACAGTTGTAGAGAACGTGTAGTGGAAATAAGAAACCAGGGAAAACAGCCTTGTTTATTGAAGTGGTCTTTTATTTAGGTCTCTAGAAGAATTATGAATGAATTTAGATAGCAACTTTCAAGAGAAAAGTTGATTTTGTTGCTTACCTCTGTCCTCTCATCATTGCCTTCTCCTGTAAAAATCACAGGATTCAATATTACTGATTCAATTCTAAGTATCATTCAATAGCGTGGATGTTGTGTACTGCAAAGCTCTGAAATTTGTAGAATTTCTGCATGTGCCTGTGTGTCAGCTTTACTGAGACCTACAGCACCTTTAGCATTTTCTGCTTTGTGGTAAGTGTCTCTTTATTGCACAACGGTGCCATAAAATACACTAAATGAACAACTGCATCTTTTAAATCACCTATTTATAATAAAGCATGCAGAATTTGTCCATTTAGAGGTATAATTTCTTTTCTTACTTTTGTTTTCTTTCTACCAAGCATGTTTCTTACTTCAAGTTTCCCAAGGCAGCTTCAGGTCATAATCAAAGCCCTATGAACTGAGTTAGCAATGTTTTCAATACAATAGTAGCATTTGTTTGCTTAGGAACTTCCTTGTTAGTGTTTCAAAGTGCTTTATAAAACCTTAAATAGTACAGTCAGCTGGGGTCAAAATTTCCTTTGTTTGTTGGGGTACTTCTACCCCCTTCCTGTCCCCAGGGATATAGACTAACTAATGAGCAAATGGGGAAGAGGGGACTACGGTCATGAATCTCCCCCAGCCCTCATTAGCCACAGGGCACATGTCATAACCCCAGGAAATGCCTTGCAATCTCCTACTTTCCATTAGGATCAATTCTGTACCAATTCAGCATCTATTCCTGTCTCAGTGCAGCTTATGAATAGATAATTGCAGCAAATGTATTTCGCTTTCTAATGATCATTTATTACTGCAGCTGGTACAGTAGGACAGATAAGTTTGGTTGGCCATGATTTCAGCTGATTATAACTTTATGAAATGAAAAGTGAGAATGGCCAAGTCAGTTTTCTGCCAAAGGGTAGATTTTTTTTTTTTTTTTCATCACATTAAAAAGAAAAATATTCACCTGCTGCACAGTATGATATAACGGGAAAAGACGTTTCTGTGCCCATGGAAAGAACAGCTTTAAAAAACCACAAAATTTGCTGTAGGGCTCCCATAATGTGAGAGTTGAAAATAGTCTGATTGATGGACTACTTTCCTTGCAGAGGTAGGATTTTCACCATCTAGATGGAAACTCAACAGCTATAAAGAGCTGTTCCTGTGAGCCTCAAAGGTCTTAATAAGTGCATGATCCAAGAGCACGATCCAAAAAAGTTTTCATCACCAAATATCATAGAGATCCAGTGTGTGCTCTACAGGATAACAGTGTTTGAACTCACCCCTAATTTCAGAGGGCAGTGAAATGAGGTGAGACTTGAGGAGAGGGCTTCCAGGTTTCTTGGGAGCTTTACCAAAGAGTTAGAGATGGAAGCTGCTTTTGCTAAGAGCTGGGCAAAGCCACTTGGACAGGAGAAAATGTGGAGATGGAGAGATGAAATGAAAAAGGAAAAAGGATGGAGCAACTGAGAGTTGATGGATATGTAAGTACTATGTGTCTAAGTTCAAACAAGTAAGTTTGAGCAACTCTGCCTTTATGGTGAGTGGAGAGAATTAAGCACTTTGACATCCCTGAATAGACTGCTGTGACAGGTTAGACAGACATCTCCTCACCAACTGTGAGAGAAACCTAGATCTTAATGGACTACTTCAGATTTAGGTACCTGCAACTGGATGAAATGTCTGACTTACACACTGAAACATCAGATGACCTCAGTGCTAGATTGCTCCTTACATATGGGGACAGGTTTTCCCATACAGGCCTCTTAAAGTAATATTTTTTGATTTAGAAACATAGATTCATCAAGGTTGGAAAAGACCTTTAAGACCATCGAGTCCAACCATTAAGCCTACTCTAACAAGTCCATATCCCCAAGCACCGCATCCAGACAGCTTTTAAACACATCCAGGGATGGTGACTCAACCCCCTCCCTGGGCAGCCCGTTCCAATTCCTGACAACCCCTTCAGTGCAAATATTTTTCCTAATGTCCAGTTTAAACCTCCACTGCTGCAGCTTGTGGAGAGGCCATTCCCTCTTCTTCTATCAGTAGTTACCCGGGAGAAGAGACCAGTGCTTGCCTCTCTACAACCTCCTTTCAGGTAGTTGTAGAGAGTGAGAAGGTCTCTCCTCAGCCTCCTTTTCTTCAGATGAAACAGCCCCGGTTCCTTCAGCTGCTACTCATAAGACTTTTTCTCCAGACTCTTCACCAGCTTAGTTGCTCTTCTCTGGACCCGCTCCAGCACCTCGATGTCTTTGTTGTGTTGAGGTGCCCAAAACTGAAGACAATTTGTTACATTGCACTTCTTCCCTAAGGACCTGCTACCTTCAGTATGGTGGCAAATGGTGCCTGAGGAATAAATTAAGATCATGCAGCAATGGAGTGTGCTGCAAATTGGTTTCTTGCCTTATTAGATATAGAAGTCCAAAGTTGTGCAGTTGAGAGAGAAACGATGGTTTAATTATTAAGACAACTGAATGCTGTGAAAATCCTGTTCTTTGCATCACTGGCATTTTTGATGGAGCCAAACACTTCAGTTAAACCAAAGTGTTCACTGGTAGACACTACTGCACATTACTCATTTTCTGATTGCCTAGCCTGGGTCGCATGGGGCCAGATTTTCCAAAACTGAGCGCTCACAGCTGCAAAAGAAGTCAGTTATGTTTGAAAAGTGTTCTGAAAAGTGTTCTGAAAAGTGTTCTAAAAAGTGTTGCTATTCCTGAGCTTGTGTGTTTCAAGTAGGGAATCTAAAATAAGTGTATAAGCTTGAAAACATTGATGTTTACCTGTGCCTCAACTTTCTCCTCATAATGTACGAATAATAGCCCCATCAAACTCTCAGGGGTAACGTGAAGTGAAAATCACCTCACGTGTAAAGTATGTCAACTCCATGCACAACACACCACAGAAATATCTACAATGATGTTATATTTCCTTCAGATTTTAGCTAATATGCTCTAAATAAGGTCTAGAGCCACATTGCACCGGACAACAGAAAGAAATATTTAATAACATTGATTCATTCTGTTAGGCTTGGAAAAGAAAAAAAAAGATTTAGCTTGAGTCTCTAGATGACACACATACACAGACGGGCCAGAAGAAGATTGCACTGACAGCTTTGCTTTTGAGTTGCTTAAAAGTGTGGTATTCTTTTTATTTTCTTTCAACTTTAATATTTGTTTTGTGTTACTAGTGTGTACAAACCTGTCTGGGGTTTTGGAGGTGGGAGCCCGGGAAGGGTTTTATTTTACTGCATTTTTTGGACCTGAAATATCAATTCAGTTAAGGATACTGGTCATACAGTTTGGATAACTCAGATCCCAAAACCTTCTCCTTTCAGATCAATGGAAAGATTTTCAAAACACCAAAGGGATTTTGCCTTCTCTGCAACATGGCAACAGTCAGAGATATCCAAGTCAATGAGATAATTCTGGAACTGGAAGTGGAACAGTCATGTCAGCAGCCAGCCCAGGTTTCCTAACGCCCATAGGAAACATACAGTAATCCTTGCAGTAATGCTCTGCTCAGCACTGGAGAGGCCTCATCTGCAAACCAAGCACTGGTTTGGACATCTCTCTCTTCAGGTGATGTGCAGAGACAAGCCAGAGATTGTCAACCATGTAGAGAAAACACGACTCAGGAGAGGAAATAGTGGGAAGAGCTGGGATTGTGTGGTCTAACTGGGGGAAGGTTAAGGGAGATGGGGTTTAGGGTTTGAGTACAGAATACATAAAATTCTGTTACAGAAGAATAGGAGGATTTACTTCCACTGTGCAAGGCAAAACCACTTAGAAATACATGGAACTGAATTTCTGTGGGACCCATTTTAGATATCAGGAATAGCTTCTAACATAAGCAAAGCACTAGCAGTGGTTCACCCGAGCCAAAGTGCCTGTGGCAACTTCGGGAACTTCTATTACAGTAAGTCCTTAAGAAAAACTTATAAAAGTATCTAAGGATGACCAGAGGGACGGATGAGGTGAGCTATCCAGGACCTGCCAATTTTATCATTCCACACTTCTGAGTTTCAGCTATAAATCTTCTAAGTAAGGCAAATTAACTTATGTTAAGAGCTGTACTATCATGATTGTAATGTTTCAAGAATCCCAGGTACTTGCTCTGTAATGGAAGTGCAGAGATATGAGCTATAGCTTCCTGTAGTTATCTTCAGTCATTTAGGTGCTATCACCTAGAATTATTTTTTCTCTAGTTGGTCCAATAAACAATCCTGAAAATAGCCCTGTCTAGTTGCTGTCAACACAAACCTGTTATTACTGTATAGTTTGTAAGAAGAAATAATATATATTTACATGGAAGTATTTCTGTGCACATATTTCTATGTATATTTATGTAAACATAATAGATCCTTTCAATAGAAGTGAGGCACTGAGTGCTAGAATGGCATTTGTTTATTCTGTTCCAGTCAAATATAATTCACAGACAACATAATAATTAGTGAGGAAAAAAAAACTTCCCCAAAGATGCATTCACATTACAATGCATGCATGATGTTATATAACTAAAACTCCTTTGACCCAAGCAATGGGTATTGAGTTTACACTGAATAATGAAGAAAAAAAAGAGGAAATACCTTAAAAGCTCTTAGGAAAATACTATGCTCCTTAATATGAGCATAACATGTGCTAGGGTAGTTCTGTCTACTTTATTAAAGTTATTAAACACGTTGCTTGAGTCTTTAGTATAAAATGACCATGTCAGAGTACTCCCCTGAAATTAGTAGTATTTACTTGGTTGCACAAGACAGAAATATTCAAGTATATCAAAATTAGACAGCCAGCTGTTGAAGGGGCATAAACTGCACACATTAAATGTAGGGAAAAATAATATTTCATAAAGCTGCCATCCCAAAATAAGTCTTATTGTTTGAATTGTATCCTCAACCTGTGTTTACATTCCTAAAGTAGTTTGTCAAGCCCTTCGGAAGACCTCTATTATGTGACAGGCGTATTTTAATTACCTTAAAAAACTTCTGGGGAGATTCTGGTGTTCACTGTTCTGTGGTTTTAGAGAACTCTTTCAGATTAGGTGTTAAACTCCTTTACTAAGTTGTGCATTTTAGCTTCTCCAACCTTTCCCAATTCAATTGGTTACCATCAATTGGGCATCATCTTTTTGAGAGAGATTTCCACTCTGAACACCAGACAACCTGATATTCTTTGCCTAGCTTTTACATCAAAACTGCATCTGGAGCATTTAAAATTCATGTATGTTCAATCATATATCACTTAAAGTTAGGCACTGTTCTTCTGGAAAGCCTTCAGATTTCCTACACCTTTTCACCCTATCAACAATTCGTTGAGTAAGCACTGAAAATATAATTTCTGTAGACACTGTATTTCTGTCATTGCCTTTTTAATTTATTAAGTGCCTCTACCTAATTTAACTGAAACGGAGATAATCTAAAATGCACAATACTACATTCTGCATTACGCAAGCTCTTCATGAGCAATTGTGGTGGACAGACAGTTAAATAAGTAAATAAACCCCAGTCAGGAGGTGAAAGGAAACATTGACTGCTTGTCCTTGGTGAACTGGTTCTGAAAACACGAAAGGAAAAGCTTTGATGGGCCTTTGGAAGTAACCAAGTCCAAAGCTGGTGTTTGAAACAATTGATTGATTCTTTATAAAATGAGATGCTAGAGTTTCTTTCCTGGATAAATAATGGACTAACAAGTAAAGATAAGCTTAATGTTTTTCTTTCTTTATTTAAAAAAGATATAGAAGTAGAAGAAAGAGGAAGAAAACTCTGAAAAATGTGCACATAATTTAAATTATGAAATTAAAATATGGTGTCTAACTTCAAACCCCTTCACCCCCAGACAGCCTGCTTTATTTATAGCTTAAAAACAGTGGCACTGCATCTTGCCTGTTCTGATGCATTTATGAAAGTCAGCACCAGTGCTAATATCAGTCTTCCTAAAAAATATAAAAGTATAGCTGACACTATTAGGGCCAAGAGTGAACATAATGTTGAACAACCAAAGTATGATTTGTTTACCATAACGTCAGTATCTGGGATTCTTAGACCCCCTTTACAGTCGGCACAGCATTTGGAAGCCACCACATCTTGACCAGTAAGACAGATCTGGCTGTGGGTGACCACTAGCTCCTGACTAATGGCTGGAGAGCAGCCTGGCTATGCAGCTGTGTGTTGGTCGGGAAGGTAACACACAGGCCTGGGGGTGGTTGAAAAACATAATAATTGGGTTTTGGCTCACAGCTAATAATTAGAGTTCCCTGGAGCTCCTAAAGTGATAAGAAAGTTGAAAGATGTTAGTGTCAGCTTTGAGAGAATACAATTAGCTCAGTGCTCTCCTTTAGCCATTTCTTTTTGAAGTTCTTTGCAGAAAATACTAAGCAATTTCCTTTCCCTTTTAACATCAATAACTCTACTTGGAGGACTTGGTTTAAATAGTTTTATGTTGTCTGCAAACAAATCAAAGGCAAATAAAGTTAATCAATCAAATTAAAATGTGGCTGAGGAAAAAAGAGGGGATTATTCAGTGCTTGTTCTTTGGCACTAAAATGTTGATTGCATTTAGATACTTGATCGAGGCCTCTCTGACCTAAAAAGCTGCCACTGGAACTTATTGCCAAGACTTCTGGTTATATGGGTAAGCCTCATGCCAAGCTTGAATGACACAGCAAGCTCAAAATAAACTGTAACCTTCTCCCGTGTAACACGCTCATTTCAGTTTGGCTTACGTGAAAAGCAGTGCTTGTGGGATCATTTCAGCTTTTACTGTAAAGCATGAGGTGTGGAGGAGGACGATCAAATCTCACCCTCCCTTAAAATTCTGCCTGTGACTCAAACTCCAGGTTATCCGGATCTGGCTGGATGAGCACCTCTTGGGAAGTATGAAAGTAACATCGACAGCAAAAAATAGCTTTAATAAACAATGTGGTCTTACCAGTCCTTTCTGGGAAGGAGTAGGCTTTTAGAAACCAATGTCATTTTCTTTGCACAAGCAGATCGCATGAGCTTTGTCCTGCCTTAATTATTTAAAAGAAATTATATGCACACTGGATTTTATTTGCCATATTGTACAGAAGCAGTGCTTCAGAGGTGACACATCGGTGCTGAAGGTCCATGTGTTCATACTGCTCAGGTAGTGGGATGTTTGGAGACTTCTGTTTTTCAAAGGATGAGAAGATCTCACCTCCAGTAGAGAAGCTGAAATGACTTCACACATTATTCCATACCTGTAGTCTGTCTCCGAAGATGGTAAACTCTTCCTTTTCATAGGTGTTGATAAGGGAATGGTGAATTAGTGAGAGGGTTTTCTCAGACACTAGCAGAAAAGTATCTAAAAGAAGGACCAGAAATTAAGGTCATTCTGGTGTTACTGGAGACAAACAACTCAACCATGCAGTGGGTTTTGTTGCTCTCCCTCCTCCCTGGATGTCCCTGTGATGGCTGTAACTCTCTCCACTGAACAGAGCTGGAGGTCAGAGCCTGCCATACTCTGCAGGAGGGGACTGAAAATGAACACCTTGCACAGAGGCAAAGTCCCTAGAACCTGTCCTAAAGGTGTCTGGCTAACAGACTTTTCCAGACGGTGTTTTCTACACTGATATTACATACAAGAGTTACTAGCTGATGTTATTTATCACTGTCATCAGCAGAACTGGGCTAGTGAGGGCCATGAGGTCAGGACATGAGTATTGACGACTGGAGCTCTCCCAGTGCCATACTGGTTCAGAGAGGCCAAGCACTGGGGAGTTTCATGTACCTGTGGCATGTGCCATCATTAGGCCATTTCCTGGCCATCATTAGGGTCTGCTCCCACTGCCAGCTGAGGTCCAGGTGACATGATGTCAGTATCAGGAGCCTCTCCACAGTCCATCTGCTTCCAATGAAGTGCTGATATTCCTCTGGCAAGAAGTTGCCATGAGTACTATGAAGGAAAAGGCACATTTGCTGGGACACCATGATAGCACACACATAAATTCAGCAGCGTGAGGTTTCCCTTAGCACCCACATCCCTCCAGCACACAGCTCAGCTGACTGGTACTGCCTGGCAGAGTGGAGATGTCTTAGGTGTGTGGAAACACAAGTAGGTAAAATTCACACCAATGATGCTTGTGAACTGCACTCTAAGGTCCTTAGTATAGGAAGTATCCTGTTACCCAGAGGGTTGCCATAATTCTGTTGGTTGGTTTAAAAAAGGGGAAAAAAAACCCCAGAAACCCAACACAATTTGGTTTTGATACCATAATATGTTTGGGTTGTTTGCTGGAACAGCCACTAATAATTACTAATGGTATGTAATCCTCACTTGTAACTGCAACATAACCATGGTGGTATTATAGTAAGCAATAGCGTAATTGTGAAGAAAATTAATTCTGCAGCCAATAAGAACTGTATTCTCACATATTAAATGACGTGCGTAAGAAACATTTAGTCAATTGCATAAGTGAGCAAAAGTAAGTTTTGTAGTTTTTTGTTAACTTGATGTTTCTGGACACAGTGCTGTATGCATTTGTCAGGCCAAAGTAAAGAACGCCTTTGATTTCAGCAGAAAAGAATGCTAACTCTGCGTCTTAATTTCTGTTCCAGCAAGCCCGTGGCTTTTTGTACTCTTAGTGTGACTAATCAGAAATGAACCTAGAAAGGGTAACAAGTGTTAATTGGACCTTCTAATTATAATGTGGTCTGGCAGTATGGGAGTGCATTATTTCTGTGTACAGAGGTTTCCATTTCTTTCTTTATTCTTTTATTTATTTATTTATTTATTTATCACTTGCCTTCCTGTGTCTAGTCATCCGTATAGAGCTGGGAAATTAGAGTTCTTTAGTCACTGAGGGCTGTGTGATCCTTACCCAGGCACAATATCTGTTGATGGTAAGTGAAGAGAGGTACCACAGGTACCTGCTCAGTGATCTCACCCTCTCCGGTGCGGCTGCGCACTGGATGGCAACAGTAAAACTGGCACTGTGCAACTCTTCTGTAAAAGATCAATGTGAGTGGGTGTGGGTTGTGCAGCAAAGCCAAATTACAACCAGAGCTACCTCAGGAACTAAACTAAGAAAAGAAAACTGAGCTGAGATACAGCTTTACAAAACCTTTCTTTCTCTCTTTTCTTCTGCAAAGGGAAAGTGCCATGGGGTAAGTAAAGAAACCAGAATTGGAATAAAAAAGACAAATCATGGAATAGAATCACAGAATGGTAGAGGTTGGAAGGCACCTCTGGAGATCATTGAGTCCAACCCCCCTGCCAGAGCAGGGGCACAGGAACCCAGGGCAAGCCACACAGGAACAGATCCAGGTGGATCTGGAAAGTCTCCAGAGAAGGAGACCCCACAGCCTCTCTGGGCAACCTGGTCCAGGCTCTGTCACCCTCAGGAAAGTTTTTCCTCATATTGAGGTGGAACTTCCTGGGTTCCAGTTTGTAACTAATGTTCCTCATTCTATCCCAGGGCACCAATGAAAAGAGCCTGGTCCCTTCTCCTTGACACCACCCTGCAGAGATTTGTAACCATTCATCAGATCCCCTCTCAGGCTTCCTTTCTCCAGGCTCAACAGCCCCAGGGCTCTCAGCCTTTCCTCATCAGAGAGACGTTCCAGTCTCCATCATCCTCACAGCCTCCGTTGGACTCTCTCTAGTATTCCCCTGTCTCTCTTTAACTGGAAAGCCCAGAACTGGACACAATACTCCAGATGTGGGGTATATAAAAATGCAGAAAATAATGCATAAAACCATGTTGTGATGCCTTGGCTCCTTTTTTTTCACTGCGTACAGGTTGGCAAAACTCTTCAAAGAGTTAACTTCAGCAGGAAACGTGCCTTAAAAGAAAAGCTAGTACTTTTCATTTATGAAGGACTGATCTATAACTGTTTTTTGAAGGGTTATCTGTCAGTTGTTCTCTCTATAACCTTCATGTTCATAATGTAATGCGACCCATTCTGGAGGAGGGAAATCTTGTGTTCCTACTAAATGCAGATGAAATCCAGACCAACCCAACTCTCTCAACAGTCTCAGAGATCAGCTTAATTTATAAAATTCAGCTTGTTTTAAACTGGAATCTCTCAAGATCAGATTTATAACATAATGATGTACTAAGCTGCTTTGTAAATAATTGACCGATTCTCAAATTTCAGACCCAAATTATCATTGGGGTGGGGACAGAGACATGGGGGCAGTTGTTTTTCAGAATTCTTTTTTTCAGCCTGAATAAAAATAGCATAATTTTCATCATCAGAGATGAACTTTCCTCAAATCTCAAATCAGGTAAAGAAAGTTTAGCACTTAGACCCTAATCTCTTGAACCTCACAAAGCTTTTCACTTCTGAAAGCCTGTTGGATTCTTGCACAGTGAAAAAACAGTGTATAATAGTTTAAGATAGGGAATGTTTACCATGTTATATCCACCTTATATAAAAGGGGAGGGAATGATTTAGTCGTTTCCAATCTAATCTCTGACAAAACTTCACCAAGCCATGGGTGTCAAGATCACTGCTTCTACAAGAATGTTGTCCCATGATTTTGGAATCATCTACTCAGCATCTATAATTAAAATTAGACTGAATATAATGCCATCCTCATCACAACATTCCCTAAACATGTAGTCAAGGCTGATTCAGATGAGAAAATCCACCTAATGAATCATCAGACTTGTTTCCTGCACTGCCTAGGCAGGCCATATTGCCTTTAATTCCAATTCATGCTACAAAATAATTCTTCTACATGAGACAGATGAGGACAATAACTCAGTGTTGGGATTTGTTTTATTAAATCTGAGCTGGTCATCATGGAATTCTTTAAAGCCAAGAGAGATCTGGGAAATATAGTCAATTACAATTAGGGTTAAATCAATCTTACCGTGAGGTAGATAGCTACACGAGGTCAGACGAATTGCTCCCTAAAAGAGAAATGATTGTTTCTCCCTATTGCTTACAAGAGTCACCAGAGGAACAGCTGAGCTCTAGAGATCTGCATCCTCCACCGCTGCAGTGATCTGGGGTGTATACTCTTCACAGTGACAGAAATACAGTAGATCTGTCACATCTCACTTTCCCCTCAGGCTTTAGAAACTTTCTGTTAGAATTGATAATACCTCTGAAATCAAAAGTCGTCTCTGGGATTTCACATCCAGGGATTGGACCTTTTTTCTGTAGCATTCCTTCAGAGCTGAAATGTTCCTCTTAATTTCATCAAGCATTTCAGCAAAATAACTGATTTTATCCCATACTTTATTAAATTTCGTAAGATACTTCTGTAAGATTGTAGTAAAATATGCTAATTTATGCATTCTCCTTTGTATAACCTCCAGATCATAAGACCTGAATACCATTTTTTGAGCATATCTTGTTATTTTCTTGTTTTGATTTGGGCATGTTTGCCTATTTATCTATACATACCTATATGGCAATAATTTTAGAGAAATAGGGATTAATAAACCAGACACCTACTGTGGGCTATCTATAGACATAGGAGGTCTATATGCGTATATATAGTTATACAAATGCTATTCTGCTATCACCTAAAAGAACAATGCCACAGGACACAAGAGAGGTAATTGTCTTGGCTAGGGCAACAGAAAATAAGATGTAAGGAAACCCACCAAATTTTAGGCGAGTCTATTGAAAAACATTTCTAAAAATAAAAGAAGGCAAACTTTGGAGTTAGAGTCTCTTCATCGGTCCATGGGAAAGCAGAACAAAGGGATCAGAAAACGCATACTTAAAGGGTGATGATTCAGAGCTCATAAGGGAATATGTTATTGTAGTATGAGTAAAAGGTCTATGGGAAATATTTGCCTTGGGAGACCAGGAAATGCCTGAAAAAACTAAGCCACAGGGTGCATTAAAGAAAAGTGTTTCCCTTGGTCACATTCCCTTTTAAAGAAGGAAAGAGGAATCTATTAAGTCAGGAATGGACAGTAAGATCAAGGGAAATTAATGAGCTGGAGAAGAGCCGTTTAGAGCTGTAGTAACACTCAGACCTGTGGGCTGCCCTGAAACAGGATTCTGTTTTCCTGAAAACCAGTGATAACTTCATGCAGCTGCTCATTAGACAGTGTAGATACCAAAGGAGAAATCGTAGCCCTGGATGTGTTAGATTCGCATTTTCTCTCTATTTCCTCCATTTATTTTCCAGATGGCATACTGTTTCCCTATTATGTTTTATTTATACTAGGCTAAGCCCATTCCCCTTCCAACTCCATTAACCTCAGTGGAACAACACCAGAAATGACTATGGCCCATTGACTACAGGATCTTATTTGGTATTGACTGTTTTCTTTAGGACAATTTGATTGACACAGATGATTGCAGCAGATGTGTATTGTAATTTGTAATGGAACATTTTATCCATTTAAATCCAGATAGCCCTTTTTACCAGAGTCTCTCTTTGTAATGCTGCTTATTGGGATCTTTGAATCCTTTATAGATCATATGGCAGGTCCTAGGTCAGCAGTAGGAATTAATTTGCTCACCTTATCTTGGTATGTATTTACAAAACTCACAGAAGTCATGTGGATTTGATACAGTTATCAGTCTCACTTCAAATGGGTACCAGAATTGAAATGATAGGAATCTCATAGACCAGGATTGAGGTATTTTGCAGGGTTTATCAGATGCTTAACTCTGGGATCTACTACGCTTATTTTTCTTTTGTTCCTTTTTATTTTTTTCCTCAAGCTCTGAATTTCCTTATCATAAATATTAAGTATCATAATATCATAAATATTAAGTATATATTACATTTGTAGTTGCCTTCCTTTGGCAAAAGGAAGGAAAAAACTTATACATTTGGCTGTTTTGAACAGGACTCACAACACTGTATTGTTATAGCTTTTCTTTGAAGGGCAGGAACAGAGCTATTCCCAGGTCTGATGCTTTGTGAATTCCTCAGGTACTGACTCAGGGCAATACATGCATTTGCATGCTCATGACATGGGGGTACACAGAGCAGAAATCAGAATGTTTCAGGTAAGTATGGCTGCAGCTGGCTTGTCTTTACAGTCAAGTACCCAATATTTGAGGAAAAGGAAACTGTTTCTGGGTTGAATGCAGACAGATGTCAGGAGAAGGAGGCAGTGACGTGGGGCAGCTACTGTGCCCTCCCTGGCACAGACCTTGTTCTCCCCACCCCAGATGTGCTGGTGGTCTGGAGTGGGGAGCGGGGGAAGACAAGCCCTTACCTACAGTTAAGAAACTTGAAAAGTTTGGAAAAATACCATGCCCAAGGTACCTACTGCTCCAAAGAGCTCAACTCAGCACTGGTGAGGCTGCAGCTCGAGCACTGGCTTCAGTTTTGGGCACTGCAGGACAAAAAAAGACACTGAGGTGCTGGAGCGAGTTAAGAGAAGGGCAACAAAGCTGGTGAAAGGGCAACAAAGCTGGTCTGGAGAAAATGTCTGATGAGGAGCGGCTGAGGGAGCTGGGGTTGTTTGGTCTGGAGAAGAGGAGGCAGAGAGGAGATTTTATTGCTCTCTACAGCTGCCTGAAGGGAGGTTGCAGTGAGGTGGAAGTTGGTCTCTTCTCCCAGGTAACTGATGACAGGACCAGAGGAAATGGGTTGAAGTTGCACCAGGGGAGGTTTAGGTTGAATATTAGGAAAAAAATTTTACTGAGTGGTGAGGCCTTGGAACAGGCTGCCCAGGGAGGGAGTGGAGTCACCATCCCTGAAGGTGTTCAAAAAACATCTAGATGTGGCACTGCAGGGCATGGCTTGGTGGTCATGATAAAGTTCAGTAGACTTGAAGTTCGTTTCCAATCTCAATGATGCTATGATTCTGTGTTAAGCTGAGCACTGCCCATCTTGCTGCTGCGTTAGTGGGCTGTTGCAGCACACTGCTGCTTGGGGCAGGCAGATGATCCATGGCTTTTGAGAGAAATCCTGGATCCCAGTGTGCTACAGAGGTGTGGAACAATTATAATGCACTATAAGTGATGAACATTATTTTTGGCAGATGGCCAAGATGGAAATCAGGAAAAAAATGTTGTTTTGGCTTGATCAGAACTATGACAGTTTAATTCTGACCTCTCTCACTGAAATGAGAAAAACCTAGAAGGGGAAAAAAAAAAAAAAATCTGAATTGATTTTTCTTTGATGAAAACCAAAACGTATTTGATTTTAGTGGAGGGTTTTTTCCTATCCCCATCCCTCCCCTTTTTCTTTCTTTTTGATTAACTTTAGCTAAACTTTCTCTTAAAGCAGATAAACCAGAGAGAAAGTACTTTGTATTGAAATGGTCTGATTTCCTTCAGTGTGTTTTTTGTTTTTGTTTTGTTTTTTTTTTCCAATCTTTTAATTAAACTGCACCTAAAATGACAGATGCTTTCCATTACACAAAAGATGCAATTTTAGTGGCTTAGCAGCTTGAAGTATTATATTTTATTCTACACAAGAAAATCAAATATATCTCTCCTGAAGCAACCCCTAGTGCACTTGAAAGACATGCCTTTCACAGGGATATTACCTTTTGATAACATTGCTCCAATACCACCAGACTTCCTCTCCTTTCCCATAAAACTTCTCAGCCTCAGAGGACACATAAATACACAGTAAGAAATTTATGGCTATTTCACAATGTGTTAAGGCAGCTATTCCTTTTTACTAAAAATCTTTCTTATACAAATGGTCCAGCAGAGTTTTGACACTTAAGCTTTCCAAGTAGGGTTTAAGTGATTAGAGATTCTTTGTTAGTCCCAGCCTGGAAATGGTCCATTGGCAGTTAATCAGTGTTATATTACACAGCCCACTTACAATATTCATAGAAATAGAAAATGTTTATGCGATTAACAGCTGTATTTGGCCCTATATTGTAGTTATCACCAAACTGGAAAAGAAAAATTAATTACAGTATGAAGCAATTAGCAAGAAAGAGTTTCATGGATCTGAGACACCTTATACCAGCAAGGAAGCCTACTTAATTTTAATATGTTAATGTAATAAAGATTATATGATGTTAAGTGACAGGCAACAAAAAGTTTGCTTTTGGAAGATGGAAGAGTGACTATTTTTCCACGTGTCAACATTAAAGAAGCCTGGAAATATGAGAAACAGAAGGCATCCCTACCTATGTAAACCATGGACAAAACACGGCTCTAAGTTGTTTTCACTGGTGCCTGCTTTTCTCATGAGTAAGCAAAAGCTAATAAAAGTAAGAAAAAGAGTTATTATTACATCTCTGGGTCACACTACTTTAAAGCCACTGACTATTACCTCTCTCCTAGAATGAATTTCCAAGTGTCTGAGACAAGTTTTGGAGGTTGGAAAATGAAGGTAGGCAAAACCAAACAATAAAGAAATACAAAGTTTTCACAGGGATGTAAAATTTTGTGAATAACACTTCTCCTTGTGGGAATGGTATGTTCTACCATGTTCTGTGCTTACAAAAGTATTACCTGTCTTTCTATAACATAAGTGTTGGCTAAGGGGAGCGTGTGCCTGGAGCACATGGCAATGCAAAGAATGAAAAGGGGCCTTGCTCAAGTGTTGTCCTTCTGCTCTGCCTTCACTCCTGGACACCTAGCTGTCACTGGATGGTGGCTCTGTCACCTAAACCTCCACCCTTGCAGAGGCCACCCCTGTGATGTAAGCATTCCCAAGTGAAATGCTGCTGTCTATACTATATAAAGAGAGTATTCGCTTTACAGATGAAGTTAGGATAAGGTCTCTTCCCAACAAGAAAATCTATGAATCCAGTAATCTATACAGCACTGAAACAATAGTTCTTTAGGGGAAAGCTCTAGCATGTTAGTCTGCTCCCCACATTCCTGCAGGGCAGAGGCAGGACATTCTTTCTTTGCCATCTTTCACAGGATTTGAAGGTTTTGTGTCAGGTAGAAAGCCAAAGCTGAAATCCTGGGTTAATCCTGTTATCTGGTACACAGCCTAATGCATGGTTTGCAGAATTCACCTCCATGCTTTCCCTGTACAGGAATAATTTCAAAGCTTTTAAATTGAAAGGATAATGTCAAGTTTTGTGTCCCTCCTTCCTCTTCCAAATAGCACTTGCTTTTAGCGTCTACTATCTCTGCTTGGTAACAAGATTGACTTGCTAAACTCGGCAAAAATAACTTTTTTTTAATAAGATACATGGTATTGCATGAGAAGTATCATCATAGCAGATGAAAAACCAAGTCCAGATAAAATAATAATGGACTACCACCAGTTTTAATCCATATTTGCTTCGTCATTCCAGTAAAGATTCCAAGACAGACTAAACGCTTTACTGGTTTCCAATGATGCTTTTTATGTGAACTGGAATTCACTGCTCCCCTTCCTACATGTACCTCCCCAGAATTTCAGTGGAGCATAAGTGTTTCAAAGAAAACATGCTGATGGAACAGCAGGTTTGTAACTGAAGGGTTAACTAACCAGTGTGTCTGCTAGAGCTCTGTTGTTACTGGAAGGAAGTCAATTGTATAATTTCGTGGAGAGCGGATAACTATTTTTAAGCACCCAAGTGCCACAAATAGGAACTTAGGTCCTTTATATAGTCAATGGAGAAATACAGACTCATAAATTAATTGTTCTGGCTTAAATCAGAAGGACTCTACCTCCCTGGAGTCAGACAATATTAATATTTCCCTGGTGCTCTTCTCCACCTACTGAATGGCACAATTTTGTCTTAGATTGAATACAAAGAAGGTAGCCTTTGTAACCACTGCAAACACGCACAGGAGAAGAACTTGCTTTCTTCTTCTTTCTTCAAAGTGAGCAACACACCACCAACCAGCACACTCAACCCAAAGCCACTCTCTGTAAACGACTCAGAATTGTCCCCTCTTTTTCTATCCCTGACTATGGTGGGCAAATAATTGTCATTCAAATAGCCTAGATACTTAGAGAGCAGAGTAAAGGGACACAAACAAAACCACTTGCTGTTGTGCCTTCTACTGAAGTAACTGAAAACCTAAACTGAAGGCTGCTATGCAAAACAACACTTGCCAGCATGGTGGAGGACAGCTGGAAGAAGAAATACGTATTGTGAATTGTAATAACAATGGACAGGTGTATGAGAGATTTCTGAACCCAGAAACATGTCCCTGAAACTTGGCACCTGATGCTGTTTGCTCCTGGGCTGGCATCCAGCAGAGAGTGAGAGGGAGCGAAACTGCTGCCATTAGTTACGCAGTGTGCACACTTTGAGACTCACTAGAAACCCAGGTATAGTAGTGAAACGTTTATAAATCACACTAGAGTGGCTGCCAGACCAAAGAAAAAAACAAACCAAAAGTCACGCTGTGTTTGGTGGAATATAAAGGAAAAATAGAAAGTCAGTTTCACATTGAGGACAGTAAAAAAAGAACTAAAGATCAACAGATCTGCTAAAAAAATCGGGGCTTACTACCTGTGACATTCTTAATAGTAGTTAGATAATTATTTCCTTAAGTAAATATTATTTGACATTCAGGGCAAAAGACAGACATGTTTTCTGTGTTAGTCACAGGGGAAATCTCGATGCTTAGCACAGAGGGACAAGTACCTCTAGAGCTCATATCTGCCTCTCTCAGTCCTACTCTGTCATGAGGGAGGCTGCATGAGTAGTTCAGACATACAAGGCTGAAGCCCCAAACTGAAATAATATCTGAGTGAACAGTGAAGAAATGTACCATTAAAGTAAAAAAAAAAAAAATCATGAAAGAAAAAAGTAATTGTGTAGAAAGTCTCTTTGTGTGTGTGTACTGCTTCTTAGAGACTGAGTATCCCCTGGCTGTGTTCATTCTCCTTTTATTAAGCAGTGTTTGTTGAAATTATTAACGTTTGGTTTGCTTCAAATCGGGCTCAGGAGACTATAGGAATTAATCTACTTCACCTACTATTTTTAAACCTCTGCAGTTTAAAAGTCCACACCAGGGTCAGCTCATTCCAGGTTCTCTGATGATTTAATAGTCGCTTTTGGGATACAGACCATCTGATTAAAGGTAGAGGTGTGTGTTACAATGAGTTTTCTCAAACTCATGAGGTCAGGTGAATCCCATTCAATATATCTGCCTGTCTGAGACAGAGATTTCAGCCAGAGTGTTTTCAAACAAATGTGCTTATATTTGTAAATATATTTTTTCTGGTTAAATAATTTGAATAAAAAGTTTCCTGAGGCATTTATAAGTGACTCCAGGATGGATCCTAACCTTCAAGTATGCAAAACTGAACTCTGTAATAACTCTGATCTTGCAAAAGCCATATCAAACTGAACAGGGTCATTTTCCTTCTGATAGCATCAGGAATTTTCTGATGAATAATATCATCCACAGAGCATTTTTTTTTGTACTAAGGTAAAAATCTTTTTCATCTCTGTCCCAGTGGTAATAATAAATCGATAAATAAAAAAATAACTGGAAGAATGTGTTGTCATATATGCTATTGACTGAAGTCTAAAGAAAAATTCTGTGGCTTGTTCAATTTCTCATAACCTTGTGACTCTCTGGCTAAATCTAAGAAATGCTAATATTTAAAGAGTAGTATGGAAATGAGTAGAAATGATGCCTTGGGTACAGGCAAAGGTTGGCTGCAGATTTCAAAATGCAAAGAGAGGTTTTAATGTCCTAATCAGGAAGATACTTAAGCACAGTTTCAATTTTGAATGCCTAAAGGAATTAAAGATGTGCCTAATGCTAAGCATATGCTAAAACATCCTCCTTGATTGTCAGTGCTTTCTTAAACTGAACATGAGCCTGAGTCTGGAAGCAAGAGAGTGTAGAGTTTCAAAATTAAAAAAAAACCCCAAACCATCTCACACATATTGTATTCTGCTCTCCTTAGAGAGCACAGCATATTTTGGGCTCCTGTCACACTTAAAAATAAAAGAAACTCTGCTAGGGAGGAAGCCATCCCATACCACAACATGAAAATCCATACTGATGGTATAAATAAAGGATCTGTCCAAATAAATCATCAAGACAGGGGATCACACAGCTCTAATCTTGATGAAGTAATTGTGTAAACCATCTTATTGGGCAGCAACAACAACCTGGAGAATGGGATTGTTCTGATAGGAAGTAAAATGAAATGTCCAAGATGCAGCAAGGCTTTTGTCATTTGTAAACACTAGGATGGGATCAAACTGGCTCAGTTTGTTAATCTCTGCTTCATTCTCTGTGACATTAATTATCTGCATTTGATTGGCAGTCATTTATTCCCAGTTTGGACAGTTTTCCTGTTGTTGTACCAGGTCCATGGTTTGTACAGTAGTTAACAGGCACAACTGCAGGTATGTTGGACTAGACTGAAACAGAGTGCTGGCTTTGTCAGTCAAACATCACAGGAATTTGTGGGGAGTATGTTTACCCAGGCATCTCAAGCTGTAGGAAACACTTGGTAGGAAAAAACCTTACAAAAAAATCCCCGAACTAATCATTTTATAGGTCCTTGTTTTTTCACCTGTGAGCAGTCCATTACCAAAACATTAGCAGAAGTCTTTTTTCTTCTCTTGCCACCAGAGTACAATGTGTCCCAAGAATTATTCACTACAAAAGTGCCAGCCCCACAAGAGTAAAGCATAATCATTGATCTCCAACTGACTGCTGGCTCGTAAGTTCATGGATATCTACACATATACACACATATATTCCCACACAGAAGGATTACAATCTTCACCATTCTCCTTCCAAGACATAAAAACACCCAAACCACAAAGTCGTCATGAATAGAAAAGTATTTGAAGGAGGGAAAATTAAAAAACTGAACATTACAACTAAGTGATGGTGTTCATATCTGAGAGAGACAAATGAATAGTAGCTTTGAAATCCATAGTGAGGTCATGCACACATGGACAGAGAGATGAAGCTTGAGACACAAACCTGGAGCAAATCACACCATGACAGCAGCATACAAAGGAGCAGGTTCTGCATTTGAAAGCGTGAAAAAGAAACATGCTGTGTCTGGAAAGATAAGTATTTGAAAGTACAGCAAATGTAGTCCTGGTTCATTCTGAGTAAGTTTGTAGGTAAAAGGGCAAAATTGTTTCTAGGAATTGTCTCATGTGTTTGCAGTCTGACATCCACAGTTTAACACCGTGGCGTACAGCTATCCGTATGCTGATGTTTTGCTGATCCAAACTCCTGGATCCTCTTCTGCACTCTTTGCAGTTTTGCCTTTCATGGGACACAATAGAAAGAAAGTGTTTTAGTCTTACTGGTAATAAATGGGCTGTTGTTTCCTTTGGAAATTATGTGTAGAACTAGCAATTGCTAGTTGGTCTGCTTTCTCCTCAAGTGTCCACAGTCCGTAAGTAAGTGCTGTTGCTTTGGAAAGACATTATACCACTGTCATGCTGAATAGCATATTAAATATCACCCTAAATGGCATTAAATCAGCACTAAATAGACATTCCCTACTATGAATATAACCAAATGAGTTTTACTGTATCTGGCTAGAGCATATAAACTATGTCAGTTGTCTAATGAGGATAAAATGAAAAATGCTTTAGACACTTGGCTGCTTCCTAGTGCTTTCCCCTGGTTTGACTAGTCTATTTCAGCAGTGTTTCTTCTTGGCAATTTCTGTGCTGTTCCTTACAGTGCTTAAAAGAAATACGTTTGATGCCGGAGCACATGATGAGTGGAGGAGGGTGGAAAGTTTCAGGAGCCATCGTGCAAGGAGCCAATCCTTCCAGAAGTGTATTTTTTAATTTACCTCACCACAGACAAAGCCAGTTCCAGAAACAACATGTTTGTCTGTGGTGAGGTAAATTATTTAAAGCCTAATTGTTTGAATACAGATATAAATAAGCCTGGCATTTTCCCTGCATTAGATCAGGCCTTTGCCCCTTTACTTTAGCCCTCCATTTCTTAAAGGAATGAGTAGAAGGTTATTTAGAAAGGTGGAGTGAACTGAGTAATTAGTAGCGAGCCCACACATAGATAAATTGCTTCCTAACAAAAGTATTTGAAGGTTTAACTAGAATAGATTAATTCAGCTGCGTGACTGCATGGTAGGATGGAAGAATCATCGGCATGCTTAAGAAACTCATATAGAGACCTATATATGAATCAGTCATGCCAGTTAACAGAAAATTCATGGTTTGGCACCCAGCACTACATCCAAGTAGCCAAAATCAACTTCTTTTTTTTCAGACCTTGACAGAGCATAGCCAAACAGAAATAGTAGAAATAAATAGATAAAGAGCTAGGAAGTAATTCCAGCCAGATTCTAAAGGTGCAAAATAATCAACTGCACGGTCTACATAGAATTGCATATTTCAGGTCTGCCTGTTCTCAGCCAGTGTTAACTTCACTCCTCTCCACTGTGAAATGAAGTGGATACAGCTGAGATATCTGCTGCTGCAAAATCACAGGTGGTACTCACCTGCCAAAAAGAAGGCAGATGTTTTTGGCACGGCAACTCTCCCAGTACCTTTGCACACTGAGATTGTCTTCAAGCTAATACAGGATCTTCTAGAAGTGATGAATATTAGTGACTGTGAAAGTTATGTGTCTTTTCCTGATGACTCCCCCTGTCAGGTTTTGACATTGGGTGCTTTGATCACCAGAGGAACTGTACTTGCTGACAGCTTCAAACTACATCGTAAGCAAGGGAAAAAACATACATTTTCCAGAGTTCAATGAAACTTTTTAAATGCAAAACGGTTCCAAGGTAAAAGACGGTATCTCCAAGCCACATCCGTATGAATTTTCAAGGAAAATGCCACGTGCATTAAATGATACCTGTGGTGGCAGAATTCATTGCAGAAGTGGTGAGAGGTAGATAGAACCACAAATTATCAGCATAAAAATGTACTGATGAGTGTGTGAAAGAAATTGAGACTTTTATGAAATGTAATATAATCTGATAAACATGATCTGTTTTTTTCACACATGTTTCTAAGGGTCCTTCATACAGATACCAACTTCTCATACTGACTTTCCTAACAAACAGATGGGTCCTTCCACTTCCAGGCATGTGAGAGAATCAGATTGTCTCTGAGAGCTGGATGGACATACAGGTAGAGACAATAGCAAGGGAGAAAGTTGGTGTTGCCTTTCCTCTTTCCTTTCCTTTCCTTTCCTTTCCTTTCCTTTCCTTTCCTTTCCTTTCCTTTCCTTTCCTTTCCTTT
>JAAGNO010012664.1:13601-43516 GCA_033439905.1 Ceryle rudis | reverse complement strand
ATGGAAATAGCACTTTTTAATATTAAACCTGTAGAAAAAGAAAAAAAAAAAAAAAAAAAAACAAACCCCCCCCCCCAAAAAAACAAACAAAAAAACCCAACAGAATTTCTGGCAAATATGAGTAATTTCAGCTGCTATTTGAAATGAATGAGAAATCGTTCCCAAGTTTTTTCAAGTATGCACTTTGGGGTTTATGATCTTCAGTTGATACTGACATTAACCATTTAAGAATAGCATTAGAGCACAGCAGAATATTATTAAAACTTATTGATCATAAAGACTTTTTTTTTAATGAGAATTTTTATTGTTACAAGTGATTAATGTTTCCAGTAGTTGATTAGGGGATTTTTAACTTATCTGATAGAACGTAGAGATCTGCAGTAATTCCTGGACTGTGTATTCAGCAGTGGAGGTGTATAGATACAGATGTGTGTGCACATATCTACATATCTGTGTGTGTATCTCTGTGGCATAAAATTGAAACTCGTCACTTCCAAATTTCATTTCTGTTTTTAGGCACTGTACAGTTCTGAGGCTGTGTAAATTGAACTGGTCTTTAATGGCCTTTAAGCCAACAGCACAGCAGCAATCTGGCTAAGTCTTACTTTCGTTAGGTCTTAGTGTTGACTTGGGCCATGTTGCTGTTCTTTTGTCTTAATGTTTTTCACGATAAAACTTTGTATTTCAATATTGTCTTCTACTTGTCTCTCAAATTTACAAGCATCAGCAAAAAAACACTTGGGAGGAACCACTGGCATTCACAAAGGCTGGCCATTCTGATGCAGCGTTATCAAAGGTACAGGAGGAAATGTCAAGCAGATAGATGCCAAAGGAAAGACCTGATCATAGTTGTGACTAAGAAAGTATAATCTGCGAGGAGAATGAAGAGAAACTGAGTTTATATAGTATGGAGAAATAGGTTACGTATTTGGAGGCTAATAAACATTGAACTAGAAGTAAAGAATCCAAGTTACTAAATTTCTCTTCTTGTTACATATTAGGAAATATTTTCTAGTAGTAAGAGTAGCTAAGAACATGAACAGCTTATGTAGGAATTTCCATTAGTGTAAGAGTTACCTAGGAAAACACCTGCCAGAAAGAACTGTACAGTTCTCTTGATGACTGTATATTTGTCACAGACAGTGACTTTCATGACAAGTTTAAAAAACCAAAAATCTCCCTGATGCTTGTTTTCGTAGCCTCTAATTTAGACTAAATAATCAGTGATTATAAAATACTGTTACTGTGTGTACTCTAAAATGGGATGTGACTTCTTGTTGTAGGAAAGCCTTGTCATTGGCAAAGTTTTGACTACTTAAAATACAGTGCTGCAATATGTTTGTGAAAAAAACATTTTTTTTAGTAAGCAAGAATGATTTCCAAGGGGTTAATGTTTTATTGAGGAGATTTGAAAAGGAAATCTGTAGAGAAACCTTACTTCCTTGGTTGAAACAGAACTTCCCCAAGCTTGCCACTGCCTAACTTACTGACTTCTCTTGATTCCAATGTCTCTGTCTGTAATACATGGGTGATGTTTCGTGTCGTGTCTCTGGAGAGCTGTGATACTTCCCACAGCAGAAAGAATGCAACTGAAATAATCCCATTAAACAGTCAGCCGTTAAAAAACCCTCTATAACTAGTCATATCTGCAGATGACAGAAATGGATTAAAAGTTTTCTTTTAGAAGACATAAAGGGGTGCACACTTCTTGCCTTAACTGGGACATTTTGGCAGTTCTGGAGCAAGTCCATAAGTTATTCTTGTCATCTAGGAACAGAAGTAGTCTTGTTTAGAAAGAGAAACAGACTTGTCCAGCTGGTGGGTCTGCTCTGCCTCTCAGGTTGACCAGCTTGGGCATCAGAGTCTACATATATTGTTCTCCCTTTCCTTCCCTATTCCTCTCCCCACCAATTATGCTGTCATCCTATTAGTCACAAAAATTAGAGATCCTGGGGAATCACAACACATGTTCTTAATTCAACATAGAATTTTTATGTCATTGTAAACTGTTTGAAAGGTTTATAAATTCCCACCCAGCACAACAGTAGTGTGAAATAAAGACCAAGAAGAGGTTTCCCTCCCCATTTTTTTTGTTTGTTTGTGTGTACTCTTTCAGTATGTTGAGCAGTTTTGAATCTAATACACCTCAAAAAGTATTGAGGAATACCTTAGCACCCACTGAAAATTATTATATTAGCTTACCCTTTTTATTTATGTCCTTTAAGTGGAAATTTGATTCTGTTTGTATCATCTACTGTCTGGGTCAAGCAAGGTAATGCTTGGAAGACTTGCTACTTTGGGCTCCACAGAAAGTATGGTTTGTAGCTTTGTTGAGAATGAACCTGTATTTACATGCTTTAGAGTCTCTTCTGGGTCTGTTTGCTTGTTTGAGAAACCGTAATTTTCCATGCTAGTGATCATTATACTCGTTTTGGAGGGAGGCAGGGAAGAACCTAGGAAAAACTTGTATCTTAGTACAGTGTGAAGGAAGAGACATGGTCTGATTCAAGCCTGGAAATGGACAGAACTTCCATGTAGCTGAGAAGAAAACTTGAGCCAGTATTGTGCATTAGTGCAGAGTAGTCAGCTTTACTTAAATGTGTAGGTATGACACCTTTGTGGCTGTGTGGTTTACCCTTCCTGACAACTACTGTATGTTGAGTTCCAGTTGTAGGATGCATTGGGTTTGCAAGTCCAGGAGCAAAGTTTTTAGATATACGTATATAGCTGTATCAGAAGTAATCATAGCAGCAGTATCTCAGTAGTATAGCATTTTGATAATATTATCCTACTGAAATGAAAATAGAAGCACAAATTAAACTAACATGGTTTACAAAATCAGCCGTATTAGTCTTCAAATAGCAATCCTAAGTGTATGTGGGATAGCTATCTGCAAAACTTGATCACCTTAAGAAAGATATTTTTGACTTCTTTGGTTTTTAGTAGTTGGTTTTAGTGACGAGTCTCTTACTCTTTTGTGAATGCCTTAATGAGAAAGCATTTTTGGAGTCTTTCATTTTGTAAGAAAGTCAGCAAAGTTTTGACTAGCATAGTTAAGGAGAGTGGTTTTTACTGTGTCATTATCAATATTCTTATAGCCTTGAAAAGTGATGCAGGACGTGTTTGTCAACTTAATTAGGAAGTTAACAGAATCCTAGAATGTTTGGGATTGGAAGGAGCCTTTAAAGGTCATCTAGTCCATTCCCCTGCAGTAAACAAAGACATCCTTAACTGGATCAGGTTGCTCAGAGCACCGTCCAATCTGACCTTGAATGTTTCCAGGGATGGTGTCTTCTGCCACCTCTCTGGGCAACCTGTTCCAGTGTTTCACCACCCTCAGCATGAAAAATGTCTTCTTTACATCTAGTTTAAATCTCTCCTCTTTTAGTGTAAAACTTATCACTCCTTGTCCTGTTGCAACAGGCCCTACCAAAAAGTTTGTCCCCCTTTTTGTTACAGGTCCCCTTTAAGTACTGAAAGGCCGCAGTAAGGTCTCCCTGGAGCCTTCTCTTCTGCAAGCTGAATAACCCCAACTCTTAGCCTTTTTTCATAGGAGGGTTCTTCCAGCCTGCTGATCTTTTTTGTGGCCCTCCTCTGGACCAGCTCCAACAGATCCCTGTCTGTGCACTCCAGAGCCAGATGTAGTACTGCAGGTGGGGTCTCACTGGAGTAGAGGGGCAAAATCATCTCCCTAGACCTGCTGGCTGTGCTTTGTTGGATGCAGCCCAGGATATGGTTGATTTTTCTGGGCTGCAAGTGCACTTTGCCAGCTCATGTACAACTTTTCATCCACCAATACTCCCAAGTCCTTCTCTGCAGGGCTGCTCTCAATCCTTTCATCCTCCAACCCATACTGATGCCAGGGCTTGCCTTGACCCAGGTGCAGGACCTTGTTGAACTGCATGAGGTTCACATGGGCCCACTTCTCAAGCTTGTCTAGGTCCCTCTGGATGACATCTCATTCCTCAGGCATGTCAACTGCACCACTCATCTTGGTAGCATCTGCAGTCTTGATCCCATTGTCTATGCCATTGATGAAGATATTAAACAACAGGGATCCCTGAGGGACACCACTTGTCACCCATATCCATCTGGACATTGAACCATTGACCGCTACCCTCTTGATGCGACCATCCAATCGATTTGTTGTCCACCTAATAGTCCACCTGTCAAATCTGTATCTCCAATTTAGAAAAGTTGTTGAGGGCGACATTTTAAAAGACTTTACAGAAGTCCAGATAGATGACATCTGTAGCTCTTCCCTTGTCCACTGAAGTAGTGACTCCATCATTGAAGACCACTAGGTTGGTCAGGCAGGACTTTACCCTTGGTGAAGCCCTGCTGATTGCCTCAGATCTCTTCCCTGTCCTAGCATGGCTTCTAGGAGGACCTGTTCCATGATCTTTGCAGGCACAGAGGCTGATGGGTCAGTACTTCCCAGAGTCCTCCTTTAAAGTATCTACTTTGTCTCCTAACTGCTGTGACTTCTTTACTAGAGAAATAAATCACAACAATTAAATTTTCATATAGACAATAATTGTTCGTACGTGGATGTTGAACATGAGTCCATAAATAATATAAGAGAACAAGGTTGGGGTAACTGCTCTCTGTACTACTTCAACTACTTCAGTTTTACATATTTGGAGTAGATTATATATAAGCTTAACTTCTTGTTGCCTTTTGTTAATATGTAAATCTTAAGATGTAAGAGAGTTATTTTTATTTCTGATTTATATTCAATTGTTGCATAAAACAGAGATGGCATATTACACTTGAAGACAGCAGTGAATAATGTGAGAGATTCTGTTTATGCTTGAGACTTAACTACGTTGTGGTTGGAAAGAAGATTTAATCCATTACAATTGACATTGCTCTCCTCATTTTATGCTGTGCTTATGGTTTTGTTATGAATCTTTTCATGTTTGGACTCTTCAGCAGTTGTGCTTTTCATTGATCAGAGAATAATGTTGTTGGTTGGCTGGTTTTGGTGGTCTTGTATGATGATACAATCTCTCACTCGGCTAAAGGTTTAATGTGGATTACAGACCTGATAGTGGAAAAGTATCATTATAAATTAGGACTGATCCACATATGGCAAAACAGCTGTCATAAATGTAACTACAATGTAGTATTTTACAATACAGGAGCCTCTTTCTTCTGACCAGTTTACGTGTTGCTCTGTAATTGCAGTTGATCAAAATTCTGAAAGACAGCAGCTAACTGATAGCAGAGCCAGTATGCATTGTGAGCCGCCCCGCTTGCAGAGCGAAGTGCATATCCTCATTGAATGCTCCTCTCGGCCTTAATCAGTAGTAACTTAGAAATGAGGACTATTTCTGTTTGTGTTCTCTGGATTCTAGAATTACTTCATGAGGAGCTTTGGCAAACTGGTGACACGGTCTGCAGGGTTGTTCTATTGGTTGGTAAGGAAGACCGAGGGAAAGCATAAGTTGTTACGGTCCCAGTCAGTCAATTTTTCAGTGCTACTGATGGACCTTGCCTGCTGAAAAAAATGTAACTTGATTTTGAAGGATTCTAAAGCCTTTTCCTTATGATTACTTTTCTGCTTGTTTTACAGAGTTCAGTGGTTTTCAAAAACTCAAAGTGAGTTTGCCACCAAGTTTGATCTTTATGCTTTAATGTATTGACTTGCCATTAATATTCTGTGAGTATGAATGCTTAAATTGCTTCCTTTTATCTTTGCCCTGTATTTATACATGTATGTTTGTTTTTGTTTTTACAGGATTTACTCGGAGTAAAAGATCACTGACTTCTACAATGGAAAAGTCATGGATGCTTTGGACCTTTGTTAAAAGATGGCTGCTAGCTTTGGCTTCCTGGTCTTGGAGTCTCTGCCGTATTTGTCTTTTACCCTTGATCGTAACTTTTCACTTGTATGGAGGCATTATACTACTTATATTAATATTTGTATCAATAGCGGGTATATTATATAAATTCCAGGATGTGCTGCTTTATTTTCCTGAACAGCCGTCTTCATCACGCCTTTATGTTCCCATGCCTACTGGTATACCACATGAAAACATATTCATCAAAACCAAAGATGGAGTTCTTCTCAATCTTATTCTGCTGAAATACACAGGGGACAATGCAGCGTATTCTCCAACCATCATTTACTTTCATGGGAATGCGGGCAACATTGGCCACAGGTTGCCAAATGCTTTGTTAATGCTGGTAAACCTGAAGGTAAACTTGATTCTTGTTGATTATAGAGGTTATGGAAAAAGTGAAGGAGAAGCAAGCGAAGAAGGTTTGTACTTAGATTCTGAGGCTGTATTAGACTATGTGATGACTCGGTCTGATCTCGATAAAACAAAAATTTTTCTTTTTGGCCGTTCCTTGGGGGGAGCAGTAGCTATTCACTTAGCTTCTGAAAATTCCCATAGGATTTCTGCCATCGTGGTGGAGAACACCTTTCTTAGCATCCCATACATGGCCAGTACTTTGTTTTCTTTCTTTCCAATGAGATATCTTCCTTTATGGTGCTACAAAAACAAATTTCTGTCCTACAGAAAAATCGCTCAGTGCAGAATGCCTTCTCTCTTCATCTCTGGGTTGTCTGACCAGTTAATTCCACCAGTTATGATGAAGCAACTTTATGAATTATCCCCAGCTCGGACTAAGAGATTGGCGATATTTCCTGACGGAACTCATAATGACACTTGGCAGTGCCAGGGTTATTTCACTGCACTTGAACAGTTCATCAAAGAAGTAATAAAGAGTCACTCCCCTGAAGAAATGGCGAAAACATCGTCTAACGTAACAATAATATAACTGATATTCTTCTTGGGGCGGGGGGAGTACTTGCACTTGTACCTTGATTTGTGAAAAGTGGTAAAAGAATGTCCATTTTTAAATGTATTTCATGTCTGTACTTGCCTAAAGGGTAAAATTAAACTTGGAAAGGTCTGATGCTTTATTAAGGTGTTCCAGATAACTTTTGCATTTGCAGCGTTGTAAATGAACCATTTTATGTCTTTCTCATCCTTTTTTGGTATCTCTGTCCATATATTCCATTTGTTTGATATGTACAATGGATGCTATTAAAGGAACTTGCTACAAAAGTAGTACAGAATGTATTAGTTTAGAGCAACTGGAGGCATTTAAGTATTCACTGCGCTGTGTGTGAGCTTTTTTGGGCAGTCATGGTTAGCACAATGATTTGTTGCTTCTCTTAAGAGTTGATTTTATGTGTGCCATGCATGTGATTTTTCCTTGAAATTTTATATTATGCAAGGTGGGAAGTCTTCAGTGTACTAAATAATATAAAATAACATTAAGGTTAGAGTATACTTGCAGGGATACTATCCTGGGTTAGTACTGGATTTTTATGGTTATGCATACATCTATTTCAAACTGCAACTGAAGAGGAAAAGACACTTTCCCTGTTTTCATTTTACTATTTGTATTATAATAGTGCCCAGAAAGTTGTATGGACCTAAACTTCATTGCTTCAGAATTTTGCCCAGGCAATTTCTTCACAGAAAGCAGAAGTAACTTTCAGGAAGAGAGCAGTGCAGTCTAAGCTCCTCCCAGCCCCAAGCTCTCCTCACCAACATACAGGCAAACTAGTTGTTGTTAGTCCCTGAGCTGGGATTTCACAAGGCAGAGCGTGTGGTGTGATAGAAAGAAGTGTCATACAAGTAAAAACATGTGTTCAATTTTTTTTATTATTTTTTTTTTAGGCTGGTGTAGTTAAATGTCTGTGCCCTCTATTTATACCTCCAACACAAACAAATTCAAGTAATTACCAATGATCACGGGACTAGAGATTAATGTATACAGTTACAGTAAGGATGACAATGAGCAGCGCATTAAATTTAATAGAGATAAGCTCAGATAGCCTGGAAGAGATGAGTTTAACATTTTTACCAGTTTGCTTGCAAAAAGTCTTTTCCAGTTCTGTTGTACCATGTGGAAGTAGCTAAGCATCAGCAGAAGTGAGGGGTTTTTAGCTCTCTCAGGATTTTTTTGAAGCTAGTAACACCATTTCAGAGACAGTAGTACTTAAAATAGAGAAAATTTGATTCTGACCGAATGTTGGGGTTGATTTTGTTTTGTTTTTAGGAGTCCTTATCCTAGGTAATCATCAAAGTTTTATGGTTTGCCTCTTCAAAATAATTTTTATGAGAAGAGCAGACTGGAAAATCTTCCATATAATCTACACAGTTGCCCTTCACACTGCAATTTTTAAATCATTTTTTTTCTGCCATGTTGTCCTGATTCAGAGAAGCGTCTCAGCACACACTTAAAATCCGTCTCCTGACGGACAGGGCTATTTTAAGCTTGTGCTTAAGTTCTCTGGTTGAATAAAACTGCTTTCCTGAACTGGTGCCTTAATGGTTATGCCTCCTAAAATTTATTACAGGTCTTATGTACACATGGGTAATAGCTGTCAGCAGTTTGTAGATAGGGTGACACATCTTTACTTAAACATGATTTTTAGAAAAATTATTTTTAAATAAACATGCCAGAATTTGCTGCTTTCTCTGGTAAGTATCTTTTATCATCCTATTATTAAAGTTTTCTTGAGCTTGGCTGAAAAAGCTGTAGACCTTTTTGGATCTATAGACCTAAAATCATTATAGGCAGAACATAGTTTTAAGTCGGAGTGAAACCCAAAGCACCTCCTCAGCCTTGCAGTGGTGGTAATTTTCTGGGGGGAGGAGGTAGGGAAGATAGGTTGGTGAAGTTTGGCTGTGGGGTGTGTGTGTATGTTTATGGAGCAGAAGGGACTTAACAGACATAGCATTCCCTTTCTCTGATGTATTCTAAAATGACAGGGTGAGCTGCTTGCAGAGATTATTTCGGCTACTTCACACCGCTTTAGAATTAAGGGATGGAGGGAAGGAAAACAAGTGAGCAAATACTGCTTTTCTAAAAGTAAGTTGATAAAGCAAAGACAAGAGATTAGTTGTTGGAGACAATAAAAAGAAAGCAAATGATTGTTTCAGAATTTGTCATTGCATGCCTTTTTTTCTCTTTTTTTTTTCCATAAAATGTTGATCTGTAAAGTAACATAACTTTTTACCCCACCTCCTGCCAAGCAGAGAGAAACAAAACCCTCAACCCCCAATGGCCACAGTATTATGGGGCACTCCTATACAGATGAAGTATTCTCATTTGGGCACACAGCTGCTAAGTCAAAGTCAAATGTGTGGTATTAAGAGTGTGGCAACCTGGAGCTGTTCAAAATAGACTGTATCTAAACATTACTTTTGATTATTGAGCTGTATCTTTCCACTATATTGTCTGCAGGATAGAAAAATGAAAGATGGTCTGATTTCCCAAGTATCAGGTACAGGAAGAAACAATTGTTACACATTCATCCTTTACACTTCATGTGCTTTCATCAATGCAGACACATTTTCACTTCTCCCACAATGGGTTGGGCACACATGCTTGTGAGTGTATGTCAGTTACTGTGCTGTTTTTCATTGCATTGGCTATGAAATTCACGGAAAGAAAATAGGAAGGAAGGTTTTTTTGGTTGGTTGGTGTTTGTTTGTTTGGTTGGTTGGTTTGTTTGTTTGGTTTTTAAACTCAAATGTTCCACTGCTGTACATAGGATCTTTTAAGGGAGAGAGAAGGGGGCAGCAACTTGTTCTGACAAGTCAAGACATGTTTTTCTTTTATGCTCTGTGCAATGGAATCCCACAGTTACCTGCTGCTAAAAAGTAAACTGCAAGCAACATAGTAGTAATAACTTTAAATTGCCAAAAGGTGTTTTATGATACTGTTGAATTTATTCCACCTAATACCTTTATATGTTTTTCCTTAACAGTTTTCTGCTTGTGCATAGATGTTTCTGAACTATTTGTCCCGTATATATAAATTTCTAGTTTGGGAAGAGGAAGCTTAATTATTTTCATAGGTTTGTGAGAAAGCCTCTTGGTTTAAATATGCTCATTAAAGGAATAGTCTCTTTTATAAGAGGAACTTAAAAGGAAAAAAAAAAAAAAAAAAAAAAAAGAGGGGTCAGGAGTTGAGATGGAACAGCTGTAGCAGAAGACTCCTTGTAAGGAACCATTCATTTTAAGATCTTGTGTGCACACACATGTGTGTGGGTTTAATTAGTGGAGATACTTGAGGCTTCCTGCTAAACTGAAGTTTACATTCCCAGTGTTTCTGAACTGTGAAAGGCAGAGAGATAAGCTATGCTTTCATCTGAAGAAATGCTAACTGATGTAGCTGCCCTCATGTCCATTTCTCAGGTAAAATTAGAAATAGAGCACAAATACATTTGGTAGGCAACGGACAATCTCTCAGTTGAAGGGCAGGTGGATTAACTATTTATACAAAATTATTAGCATCTCTAAGGTAATCATTTGTGTCACGTTGGATGTTCACAGTGAATAATGCAAGGCTGAATTGAGAGTCCAAGGTATGGTCTCTTCTATTAGCAAGAAGATGCAGACATACCTCCATGTATATTTCATAATTCAGTTCTTGAGAAGTACATTTTTATTTTTGCTAATGGCAGGTGATTTTGCTAGGGGCACTTCTGCCAAATATAAAAATAGGTGCCTCTTGCATGTAGTGGGATCAGCCTGATGTATCCCATTAAGATTAATTTACAATGCCATCCTGCTTGTATAATTTAGAACCCCACAGAAGTGTAAATAGAGGTAGCATATTGAAGTGCTAAATAACACTTGTGTTTTGAACTCAGAAATCAGTTATTGAATATATGATGCAGGCTTTTTATTTGATTTTTCTTTAATATATAGTTAAAGCAAATATGTCATATAAAGTATTCTTATGTTTTGTAGACAAAGCATAAATGTTACTGTATATGTGCTAGTTGTGGCAGAGTTTTACATTCTCATTCTAGCCTGGTTTTTACAATAAAATTAATTTTACAAAAAACACTTTTCTATTTTTATGTACTGACATATGCAATAAATTGATACATTAAAAGTGCTGTTAATGTCTTGTTCTGGTTTGTGGCCTGTCTTCAGTATGTGTACATTGGTATTATTATATGTGTGATAACTGATCAACCTGAAGGTATTATTTTCAGTTACCTACTAAAACCAGACACCTGCAGTGTTAGATGCTGTGTTTGTGGAAAGCTGTTAGAGCAGAGAAAAACTATTGCAAGTGTCTGTTTCTAAGCTTTGTCTCATATCCTCCCTTTCAAGAGACGTTTATAAGTAAAACTGATAACGCTCTGGGTCACTTTCCAACACATCTTGCATTTCAAAATTTCTTATCTGTGGGGTTGAGAGATGGTCTAATTATGTCACTTAACTGACTAGTCTGACTAGTTTTACCACCTGTTGCTGGTACTATTTTAAATGCTATAATGCCACTCTAGCAGGTTTATAGTTAATTCATGTAGCTGCAGTGAGGTGCTTAGGCTGAAGCAATTCCTACTTTCCTACAGAGAAGTCCATAACTCAGCTTCTATCACCTCTGCTCACATCCTGCACGGTTAATGTCAAATACCCAGATAATAAGGAATTACTGCTGTCTTTTGTAAAGCTGAAAAATGTGTGGCCTTTCCTGGATTACTGCAAGGTTTATAGTTCAGTTTTAACCCAATTACTAGGAAACAGGGGTAGCAGTGTGGGTAATACATTTTGATACTTGAGTCAAGATACCTATTAATTTTGAATGAAAAAAAATGTATTTCTCTTTCTTGAAAAGGAAGCAATGAATGTAAAAGAGCAGCTCAGATTTGGATACTTCATGTGAATACCACCCTTCCTGCAGGAAACGTGGTTTGCTGTCTTGAGAACTGTGTCACTAAACCTTATTTGTGCAGTGCTACTCTGAAAAACACAAGTCTTGTACTTGCTTTTCCTTATTTGAAAATTGATAAGCAGCTAGGCTACAAAGGACAATATAAATTGTGTCCTGGAATGTCACATGATATATTCATTTGATTAGTAGATATGTATAGGCCTTCATATCAGATAGACAAAGGTAAGATAGTGATTGAATTTCTCACAAAATTTGTAATTAGTGCTTAAATCGTAGTAAACATTCATAAGGGCATATGAGCATCTAAACTACAATGCTAGAAATGAAACCTAAACCAGAGGCAGGGGACTTGCTGTCTGTTAAAAAGATCAAGCATAGGGAGGTAAGGCTTTGAGAAAATACTGAACCATCATCTGAACAAAAATTATTTGTTCCAGACACTCAATATGCCTGAGCTTTAAATCTGTTGTTGGACTCTGTTCAGGGTCTAGATTTTAGACTTTGTATTACAGAGTTCTGTCTCTGTAAGTAGATAAGGAAGACACACTGAGCATTTTCTGGAAATGTTTTGAAAAACCTTAACGTGATTAATTTGTTATGCTTCAGCTTGGGTGGGGACAGAACAGCTCTCCTATCTTGAAGAAAACAGACATTTTTCTTTCTCTGAAAGGCAATATAGCTTAAAAGCAGACCTGGCTTTAATGTATTACAGAAGGTGGTTTCACTCATAATAACTGGAGATCCATCTTTAATAATCTGAAGCAATGAACTGAATAATGCAAATCTACAAGGTTGGTGACATAAAACGTGTGTTCACATACCAAGTTCTGAGAGATGTCACTAGTTTGGCCAAGCAACTAAGGAACAAATTTTACTGCTTGAAAACAGAAAGGAAGTTCTACAGCTGTTTTGTGTTATGCTTACAGCTGGTGTGGGCTAATTATTTACAAAAATTCAAAAGGCAAGGTCAGGCAGAGAGCCCTCCCCTTTCTGTCCTTGAGGACTAGTAGTGTATGTAGCAATTAGATTTAGCTATGAAGAAATAACGCTATGATTTGAAAGTACTTGGATCCCTGTCCTGTCACTTTATTGGAGGTCCACAGACCGTAGCAGCAGCAGAGTGGCCACTCCCACATGAAGGCCCATGGCTCCTTGTTTATTTTACTACCATACAAATGCATTTGTAGCCCATCTGTGCGAAATCTGTCAAGTTGTATAGTGTCGAAGAGGTGGAGAAATGCAATACTCTGTGTTGCTGGATAGCCAAGCCAGTGAGACTATGAGAGAAGTGAGCTACAGCTGTATGACAGAGCTACTTTTTCCCTGTGCAGTAAGAAGGAATTGCTGTAACATCATGGGAGTGGGGGGATGGGGAGGAGGCTGGCATTAAGCTGCTGTGGTATATGAATTCTGTGTTTTCTTTTTATATTTTATATGTTTTCTAACTTATTTTATATCTCTTGTTGATTCTGCTGCATACTTGGAGAGACACCTATAAAAATTGCTTTTCCTTCCTGTGCCATTTCCTATTCTCTTTGCAAGCACTGTAATAACCATGTAAAAAGTAATGATGGCTGCAAGTCAGCTGTAGGTTTACTTTGTGTAAGATGCATGCCAGATTTGGACTCAAATTATCTAGATGTCTAGAGAAATAAAGTCTTAGGTGAGGAGTAAATTAAGCATGGCATATCTAAAATATGCAGAGACATTCATGTTACCCAAGGCAATTTTAAAATAGGGAGGCAAAGAGAAATGAATGCCTTTCTTGCTTCAGAAAAATCTTGAAGATTTCCTTTTTTATTATTTTTTTATTTTTTTATTTTAACAAGTTACTATATTAAATCAGGCTTTAACTGTTTGAATAACACATCCTTTACTTGCAAGGTTTTCAGCAGCTTCCTAAAATTTAAGACAAGAAGATATAAGATACACAGTCACAAGAGCACAGTATCAACAAAGAGTGATATTTTGATCCAGATGTGAGCAGGAACTTACCTGTTTTTTATTACTATGTAAATTGCAGTTAATGGCTAAAGAACTAATTTATGTGTCCATGAAGGAAATGTGTGCAGTTTCAGAGGGTGAGCTGTGAATACTCTTAATACAGCTATCCGTAATAGCAGAAAACTGTCATACAGGATTTATTCTGATCTCCTCCAAAATATTCCATCCATTTTGTTCATCTTCAGAAAGGACTTTAATTTAAATGTGTTTAAAATGGAACCTTTGCCTTTTCTTTGCTTCTCTATCTGTTCTGCGCTCTCTTGTGTAGTAAGACAAGCTATCGTGGCCTCTTTCTTTTTGTAATTACCGCAGGGATCAGTTCCACTTTGTGACTACTTCATAAGTATGTGAAATTGGACTTTTGCTACAGGAGATGTACTTTCACTATGGTCTGGATTTCTGGGTTGCAGCATCTGCTCAACCTTTCTTTTAAAAACAGAACATTTGTTTTTAAGTAAACTTTTTCATTTCTTCACTAAATTAGGTTTTTATCCGAGTCTTCATATGCAAATTATCTGCTTCTCTTCCGTATATTAAACTTCATTATGGGTTTTTCCTCCCCCTCAGAGAAGATGCTTTTGTGGTTAAAGTACAATACTGGATTTCAGGAAATCAAGAGTTCAGTTTCTGGTTCAACCGCAAATTTCCTGTGTGATTGCTCTTTATCTCTGCTTTGGTTCCCTGAAGATGTAGTGAGGCTGTTTGACAAATTTACAGATTAGCAGAGCCCATCTTGATTGTTTAAGCTGATATACTGCATAATGGAAATGAAAAAAAAGTAATTGCTTGCAAAAATTAGAGGGTTTGTTTCTGCTGTAACATCTTGGAAGGTTTAACCAGCCCTAATTTTGCTCAAGAATCCATTTCCCCTAGTGAAACATTCTCACCATTAAGAGTCTTCAGTGGTAATGTGCTGGGTTTTTTGTGGCTTTTTTTTTTTTTTCTTATTTTCTGTGTTATCTAGAAGTTTGCTCTTTTTCCTGAAAGTAAAAGACTTGGTAAAATAAAATTCTTAGACTAGTCAAGGTTTTCCTTGACTAAATTAGTCAGTCAACCGGAGTGTTCATTGTATCTCATTCTTTGGGTTAAGGAGGCACTAAATGGTTGGAATCACTGTGTGTGTCTGAATCAACTGTATTATGCATGCAAAATAGGACCATATTTTCAAAATACCTTTATTATAAGGATTGATTCCTATTTGCTTCCACAGTTAGATTGCCATGAGTAGGTTTCTGCAGTTTAATGCATTTTCTTTCCTTTTCTAGATTGGAAAACATTGCTTTGAACTGGGTTTGATGTGGTCACTTGTTGCCCTAAGGTTTTACTGCATGCTTGTGTAGCATAGCATGTGTGGCTTGAGCCAAAACCACTTAATATGGTACAAACTTTTGCAAAGACTCTTCAGGGAAAAGTTGTCCAGTAGAAGCAGGCTGCTAACCATAAACTGTATAACCTTCCTGTGACGAGTTCTTTAGGCCTGATATATTCATTCTGGATTTTTGTTCTGAGCCCTTTTCACTATTTGGTTTTGGCAGTCTTAACTATATGCAAACAGTTTTGTCAATATAAAAGCACGGTTACCATTACCGCCTATTTTTCTTAATAATTTATTTCCACATATATACCCAAATATTACACTTCTGTTTCAACAAAAAAGTTCCACTGAGAGCTCATGTTCAGATGGAGGCAACACCCTCCCATATCTGCTAATGGAAGGCTAATCTGAGCACTCCTTAGTCCTCTTTATTTGTACTTTATCTTAAAACACTGCATATGTGTTAATCTCACTGACTTTGTTTTAAGCAAGTTAAGGACTACTTTGCAGCTCTGCCAAGAAGAAGAATCATAAGGACAGTATGTTATAACAAAACATAGTGGCAAGCGTCAAGGTATCAACTCCATGCTCGAGGCTCTACAACTAGCATGGCTTTTTTGTTTGTTTGTTTTTGTGGGGTTTTGTTTGTTTGTTTGTTTGTTTTTGTTTTTTATTTATTTGTGGTTTTTTGGTTGGGTTTTTTTGGTTTTATTTTTAAAGTAATTTTTCTGAGTTTTTACTTTAATGCACTTAGTAGTCTGCAATTTACTGAAGTTTCATTTGATTGTGTTAAAACAGAAGTTGTTCAGCTAAGTGTATTTCTAGGCAATTCATATTGCTTTTCATGACAGATCTCTCACTGTCCTTGTTTATTGTTCCACTACGTTTCTGTCATCACAAACGTTGTCTAAATTTGTATTTTCTTTCGTATCACTTAACTGTCTATAAAGCTATTGAACAACACAAGGCTGAATACAGAGTGATCCCTTTGCTACTCACCTAGAAATACCTGTTGAAATTAACAATTGGCTGTATGAGGGCTGATCTTCTTTTCCTCATCTCCCATTTAAAATTCTCATTTATCAGAACAATAAGCAAGACAAAGCCAGATATCTTATAGAATTCCTCTTTGTCACCACAATTATTTTGTTGGCCCAAATAATGACCCCATTTAAAGAAGGTGTGGAGGCTGGGAACAGCCTATTTTCTCTAGAAGCAACTAGAGTGATGATAATTATATACCTGTCTGTTATTTTCTTCTATGTTTCTGACCACAGAGACCTTACCAGCCAATTCTTTTTCAGTATTCCTGGATAGCTAGTTATTTTTCCTCCTCTCACTTGGTTTCATTTTCTTAAATAGCATTTCTTTTCCAACTGTCATATTTTTTAAATTTTTTTTTTTGACACAGTCAGTATTAGGTTGGTAATGTTCTGATGTCTAGGGATACTTCCAGACATGTTTGCTTAGTTGTAATAATAGCTTCTTTTGTTCAAAAACCCCTACATTAATTCATCTTAAATTTCCTTCAAAATACAGCCCCATTTATACCTTAACTTAGCCCTGAAAATAGGTACAGGAACAGTATAGTATTCTGCTCTTACTCCACCCTGCACTGATTTCTGTATTGTTTCTCACAGTATGTGGATGCCTTCTAAGAGCATCATAAGATATGTGGTATATTTTTTTTCTCTGCATTTAAGAAAGTAATTACTCGCTTGTGCAGGATATTGGGTGTTCAGTAGAGGTGGCAAAGTAAGGAAAACAGTATCTTGCATCACAATGGAAGATGGTAACGCTTATAATAACTCTTGATTTCTCAGTCTTAAGAAATAGAAGTGGGAGAGGCTATGGAAGTTGTTAGTCTATTGTTGCTCATTGTTCTGTCTCCTTACCAACAGAATCAACTTGTTCTGAACTACTCTGATGGGTGTTGCCATCACAATCCGTTACACAGTGTTCAGACAGACCTGTAAAATTCCCTCTTTTGCAAAGATAAAGTTTACTTATCTAAGAAAAAAAGTAGATTCAGTAAGGGAGTAGATCTGTTTATTTTAGCCCTAATTGTGACGCTTTTTGATCTTTTCTCTCTGTCTCAGAACACTGAAACTTTTAACAAAGGAGTAAACCACCAATTTTGTATAAGAAAACAATACAAAAAGCATATGAACATGCTTGGGATATTTAGATAGCCTTGCTGCCATAGAGAATAAAGGAATTCCTAATGCAGCATTTTCAGATGAAAGGACTAATAAAGTAAAACCTTAAAAAGATGAGGTTAAGCCAGACACTCAGGATTCACCTGGAAAATTTAAGCATGCATGTTTCAAGTTTTGTTTTGTTTTTTAAATTCTCTAAATGCTATTTTCCTTCTATACCCCTCTGCCCTTTCCCCTTCCATTCTTATTTTCCCCTCTCTTATTCTTTCCTATCTTCTGGTTTTCATCCATTCTAGTTCCCCTTTCCCTGCCCCAAGTTTCCTCTCCCCACTTCTCTGTGCCCCCTTTTGCATTAATCCAGGTCCTTGAATTCTGTAGAGAAGCTACAGAAGAAGCTATATATATTAGATAAGTTTAATAACACGTCATCCCTTTTAAAGTTAGCATGATGAACAGAAATGCAGCATCTGCAGCTTCATACAGCTGAAAGACCAGTAATTTGTTACTCCTACCTGGGAATATTTTTCACTACTGTGTTTAGAAAACCATGAAATTTTTTTTTAATAGGTTGTGACCTCTGTAGGCATATGCACTTTAGATATTAATACACATATTAATATATAAGATATAGTGTAGCTATACAGTTCACCTATATAATACCTACACACACACAGAGGCACGCACATTATCATAGCTGTATGTCTTTTAAGTAGCACTGACTGATAGGCTGTCAAGAAACTTTACATTGTTTCTGCACTGTAGATAAGACTCAAAATTACTAATGGTACCAGCTGTGCCTTAATTTAAAGATAATGGGAAACGGTAATAGCAAGCTGCCACATAAATAAATAGTTGAAAGTGAAAGGAGGAAGATAGATTGAGCAAGCAGCTCATGAGAAAGTACTCATTTCCAAAATGCAGCACAGAAAGAAAAAAGTTAAACGGAGACCGAATCGTAGACGTTCACTCTGTACATTAAGTTTAATGGTTCTATCAACGGCTTCATATGACAGGAAATGATCTGGGCGTTTTGTTCACTTATTCTGGATGCCCTTAGTTTCAGAGAGCAACTGGTAACATGGATTGCACCTCGGAAGGGGACAGATGAAATCTCCCTCTGGCTTTAGTGAGGAAAGAGCAGCGATGAAATCCGTGGACTGTGTGCACGTCATCCAACAGAAGGATACCGCCTCCTCTCCTTCTGCCCCCTCTGGTGCTGCTTCAGGCACCACGGGACTTTTTTCTGTCACATTCCTGTGGCTTGCAATGCTCCTGTCCTCTTGTCTTGCAGCAGTGTCTCTTTACCATGTTATCACCCTGAAAACAGAACTAGAAGCTCTGCGCAGCGAGCTGATCTACAGGGTCCAGGCAAGGTCTCCGTTAGATCAGCCTTCTGTGTCCCCTGATGAAAATAAAGCAGGTACCCCTGTTTCTTCCTTCCTGCAAGTGTCTGCAGCTGGCGCCAGGCAGGTAAGCTGTAAGGGTGGTTTTCATCTCTCAGGGGATGAGCATATTTGAGGCTGCTTTCACTGACTGTCACTTCTCCTGTTTGTTAGGAGAACAGGCTTCCTGGTCCTGGCCCAGTTGAAAGCTTCCAGAAGGAAATCTGGAATGGGAGCAGAAACAGGAGGAGAAGGTCTGTTGATCACACAGAAGATACAGGTAAATAGGACCCAGTGGAGTGGATTGGGATGCTGCAGTTGGATAGTCTTGATAAAAGCAGCAGTTCTTGATTAGTGTCTTCTGTCACCTGATCCATGCTCCCAGAGCCTGTTACGGTTTTCACAATTATTGCTGAATGGATGGTGTTAACTGTAAGCATATTCTCTTAATGGTTACCATACTGTTTAAGGTACCAGATAGTCATGCTATCTGCAGGCTGAACATTGAACATTAGATCCCAAATCTGCTTCTTGTAACAGAGATATTTTTCAATGATGCAATAGAGTTGAGTAAGGCAACTTTAAATTCTTCAGATTTTAAATTGATGTTTTAAATCTGTCGTTCTTAGCTCAGGGTAATCCCTAACTTGTTCCTCTCTGATCAATATAGTAGGGTGGGAAAGCTGTTATTAAAAATGCCACATCATTTTTCTGGGAAAACATGCTCATCCTAGAAGAGAGAAGTAACAAGAAAGCTCCTTAACTTCAGGGAAGTAGAAGCTTTCAAAGAAAGAGGCTAGCTTGGAGCCGTCAGAAGAGGCAGATGGCAAGGAATTCAGAAATCTGGCATCGTTTCTACATTAAAGCAATCTGTTAATATCATTAACAAAATTAATAAAGGCATGCCTACCCAGTATTTTTTTTTAATCATGGCCTTTTAAAAAGGTGCTGCAGAGAATATAAAAGGCTGTGTACCATAAAAGATATCTGATGTGGTTTTATAATGTTGGAATACTAATGGGATATATTTGTTCCCTTTGGGGCTAAAATTCTGATATTGATTTCTTTTTCTATGCACAATAATGCCTCATAGGATGAAATACAGTTTTTTATTATAACAGTTTGCATATGTAGTCTAATTGTACTGAGTAAATAAAAATGTTCCTGAGTCTCAGAATCCATTCAATCCTCTTGGATACTTTTAGATTTTTTAAACTGATGAAAGCTGAGATCTTAAATTATGAATAGATAAGGTTAAAGTTCGCTGATAAAGACTAAATCAAACTTTGCTCATATTGTGCTTTTGAGTGACTAATTATTGTGAAAAGCGTTTCACTTAAGATTCAGCAAGATAAATGAAATTTAAGTTCTAGAGTATAATCACCCTACTTACCTCCAATATTCTCTAAAGAAAATAGTAATTTAGGACAACACCCAAAATCCAGATGTTTAAATGGCTTTTATTCTATTTCACTAGTAATCTTTGATTCAAGGTCTTGGCTAAGAGTGATTTCACAAAAACAACTGAGGACAAGATTGCTTAAATTGTATTTCTTGCAGCCTGTTTCCTATCATGGGAACCACAGGGCTTCCCTGCTCTCCCCACCCTAGCATCTCCCAGATAAAAACTAGTGATCTACAGCACAAGTATCATAAAAAATAAGGTGACCTATCCATTTTTTTAAGTCATTGTTATGGCATCAGTACTCTGCAAGTACAGGATAACTGTTCCTTTCACACTAGCCTTCATCTTTATTCTTATTGCTATTTGAGGTTGTATGGGGGAGAGGAGGGCTTTGGGCTCCTTAGCTGTGCTTCCTGGCGGACTTAAGATGGTAGCCACCTCTAATTATACCTATTTACCTTTATTCATATAAAATTCTAATTAAGTGAGTTATTTCTGTAAGCTTTTTTTTTTTTTTTTTTAAGGTACAGATGACTTTAAAATTGTTTAGGGTGGATGACATAAAGCACAGAATATGAACATTCATTTAAAAGGGAAAAGCTACATAGGCCAACCTACTACAAAACTGTTTTCCAACATCACCATTGTATTTTTGTATAGAAAAAAAAAAAAGGCAAAAAGAAAATTACAAATCTTGCATTTATATTAAAGGTCATCTGTTAGGGTTGTCTTTCTGCTCACTCTAATTAGAACAAATTAAGCTTTTCAGAGTTGAGTAAGATACTACATTTTCTCAGATCAGATTTTGCTGATGACCACGACCTACTAGTCAATGTAAAATTTTGTTTTGACAGAGTGAGTGCAGTAAGAGAACAAGGTATTGTTCATGTTATTTGGTCATGTACACAGAATTACTAGCCCTGCATTTCAATCTCATGTTCATTTCTGGATACCAGAATCCCAGCAGCCTCCAAATCCTCCTGTGATGGGACTCATTCTGGTACAATGGCAGATAATTTAGGGCATTGAGTGAGATGCCGCTTTCTTGTCCTATTTCTGTTTGCTTCAACAAGGTCTCAAAGTAGAGACCTTGTACTTTATCAGAGAGCAAAAGTAAATTATAGAACTATTATTTTGTTTATAAATAAAGTTGTGATTCAACTCTGTTTTTTTTAATCTTTAATGACTAAATTCTATAAATGAATACCCGAGTATTAGATCCAGCACAGTCCTTCTTGAACATAGGGAATTTCCATTTTCTTTTTTTTTTCTATTTGCTTTATGGTGTGTCCATAATATTAGAATTTTAATTGAAATTAAATTTGAATGAAAGTAGATCTAACACATTGTTCTTTCATATTTTTATAAGGTATGCTTTTGTCCGTGTTCATGAATAAAGCTATTAGTCATCCGTAGTTGTACATTTTGTGTCTTGAGAAAATTTGCAGCTCAAGTAGGTTGAAGATACGGGTTTCAAGCACTAGTTCCCAATAAAGCTGTACAGTTAGCAGTCAGAAACAGAGATCTTGATACAATGAGTAGGACTTAATGCGTGATTTTGAAAGGTACATATTATTAATATGCCTGCAGATATATCATCTAACCACTTCTGGCAAATGTCATTTCAGGAGACATAAGAACAAATATAATTTTTCTTTTTTGTCTTTTTTTTTTTTTTTAATAACTTTGCCTGTAGAGGAAAATTGTTAAACAACAAAAACCTGTCCTGAATTTCGTATCCTGTTCACAGTTATTGATTGCCTTGCCTGCATTGCGTTTCTCTCTCAGCTGTATGTGAGCTTGAATTTAGGAACAAGATATAGGTTCCATTTCCTAAACTAGTTCAATGTACAGATGTGAAGTTTCATTTACACACTCTGTGCCTCATTCTGATCATTACTGTAGGATTCTGATTCCTGCAGAGACTAGGGAGGTGAATATCAGGTCTTCTGTAAACTCAAATTCAGCCGACATTGTGCTGTGATCCAATTGGAGTGCTCATGGACTGTATTTACTTTGGTGTATTTGAGGTTATCCATCTCAACCAGTCTGATTCCATGTGTGGAAGGAACTGAGGAAAAGCTCTTAAGTAATTCCAGAAAGCAGTGCAGCAGGCTAACCTGGCCTGTGACTTTGCAATTTTTTCTTCTGCTAGCAGTTCTCGGATTCTACTCCAACACCAGTTGTGTCCGCAGGAAATAACTGTTGCCATGCAAGCATGGTGTATAAGTTGTGAAAGTTTTGTCTTGGTATAGTTGCCTTACTGGCCAATTGATATATTTGCTTTGGCATATTGGTACCTTTGTCGGTTAGAAGTGTTTTGACTTTGTATGTTGTTGGTTTAGATCTCTCTGACAGAAGGGTAACAAGAACTTTTACAAGTGGAACTTAAGTGATCTTTGAATCAAGAAACCTAAGCTTTTGTTACTAGTTTAAACAAATGCCACATATACCATTCCCTCACCAAATATTCAAAATACTTCTTATTTTATTGTTTTAAGAAAGGAAATGTAAGAGTTCAAGTAATAGTAATTAAAGAAAAGCCATACTTCTTGAAAAGATATGTTATTCTTTTTAGTTTCTGCTGACAACAGTCTAGCTCAAAAGGAAGTAGCCCCTTCTATATGAACAGATAGGAAATGACTTGATACAATGCCTTCAATTTTACATGAAGAATTCCACTGAATGAAGGAATGAATCATTGCTGTGTATTATGCAGAACACTGTGCAATCAATAATACACAAAATAGGCTCTAAGTTTTAAAAACAATATTCTGCTTTATACTGTATAATAGAAGTCTACATAAAGTCTTAATTCTTGGTAAATGATTTCCTTGCTGTTCTGGTTGTAACATTTTACTTCTGTTAAATTCAAAATAATGCTACCAATACTTTGAAGATATTTATTAGAAATGAGTCATATCTGTAACCATGACCAAGCCATTTTAATGCAGGGAATTGATTTAATCCATGGTTAATGCCATATAAAGACTTAATTGAAAAGCTCCAAACTAAGCAATCTATAAAGATGCACAAGCAAAAAGTAAAAGAATATGTATTGTGATGAGAAAAGAAGAAGTTAAGAGAAGAACTGCAAATTGTTCAAGAACTTGCATATGATTTAAAAATTGAATTATCTAATGTTTAAGTATGTTTCAGGAAGTCTACAGAGAACAGATCTAGACCAAAGAAGGAACCTAAACAATCAAGTCTGTTTTTTAAAGTTCAGTTTTTTCACTTGTTTGTATTACAGCAAAAATTGAGATGGACACTTCAGACCTCAGATAAGGAAACTTTACAATATATACACCAGTTCTTAGATAATAAACTCAAAATTTTATTTCGATGGATTATGAAGTTAGATTGCAAAATATTGAAATGTTTCTGCAAGTTAAATGTGTGGCTGCACAGGAGGGCAAATCTGATTTTACCAATATCAGGTCTTAAGTAATGCAGATATGCAGAAAGCTGTGTTCCTATCCTGCTGCAAAAGCTAGCTTTTGTGGGTTTTGTTAAATTGTGGTTACATTTCTCTACCGGTAGAGAACACGTCCCCTCATGTGCTGTCTGTGGTTTATAAAGGCATCTGGAGTCACTGATTTCTGCAGAACTGGTTGTTCTATTCATGGAAGAAGAGTCTCTGAAATGTTCTTCTCCCCACCCTCACTCCAAAGAGCAGTTAAAATCAGAACACCCTCCCCCCCAAAACAAAGCTATTATACAAAGAAAAAATCCAAACAAATCAAAAAGCAAAGCTATTATACAAAGTCACAAGAGGATAGGGTGCCCTTTATTGTTCTAGACAGAGTCTGTTTTATACAGAGAGACCTGAAGGTGACACTGTCAATATTTTTACACATTTTTAAGATGTATTTTATGAATCTTATATTCTGCTTACATTATTAATTTTTCAAAAATCCTTTAGACTACAAAGCTGATGTTCAGGATTGATTTACACTGGGTTGAAGGGCATTCAGGTAGAGCTTTTGATTTAGTCTGCTCAGTTCTGATAGTATCTATCCAGCCCATATTTTGTAAGCTTATATTCTTGATATTGTACTTCAAGTAAGATTTGGGTCCCTCTTGGAATAGAACTGCTAATATTTATTATCAATGTTAAATTTTTACTTAAAATATCTGATAATTTACCCAGAAAATATACTCAGTATATCCATGTCTTCTACTTAATAGTAGAGTTGTTTACTCTGAATTAGCTTAAATTAATTACTTCATTTTACACATGTATGTAGTTCCACTGAGGTCAAAGTGAAGTACTTGTATATACTGGAAATAGTTATGTGTCAGTCTTGGCTTCTGAACAATTTTTTTAAGCATGTACTTGTTCAATCTCTCAAACACTTTTTTTAGATATTATTTGTCCTTTGTGGCTTTAGATAAAATGGCCACTGTGCTAGTTTCTGTTCTCTTTATTGTCATGAATGACACTGTTGTATCCATATTTCTTCATGAAAAACAAGCTTACTGTGTTCCGGGAAGCCTTATTTTTAACTGCATACACCAAAAAAAGAGAAAGTGAGGGTTTTAGAGAATATATGTAAAATTGCTATCTGCAGAATAAGGCACACTTAATATGTGTGTTTAAAAAGATGGAAGAGATCTCGGACGGTAATGAACTTGCTGATTTAGATGCGACATCAGGAAAAATTTTTTCACTGAAAGTGTTACCAGGAATTGGAACAGGCTGCTCAGGGAGGTGGTTGAGTCACCATCCCTGGCTGTGTTTAAAAGCCATATAGATGTGGGTCTTGGGCATATGGCTTAGTGGTGGACTTGGTAGAGTAGGGTTAATGGTTGGACTTGATGGTCTTACAGGTCTTTTCCAACCTAGATGATTCTATAATTCTATGTTTTTAATTACTGCCTAGTGGTTCTCAGCAATTAGTATTCCAATGCTGCAAACAAGTGTAATCCACAATCCATGTCTAATTTACTTGTAAACGAGTAAATCCAGACTTGAAATCTGTGAGTCAGGGTAGTTTCATGAATGTCAATCAAGTTTGCAGAGCAGACTTAGCAGTTGCTAACTTTCACTGCTTCTGGGCACTACTCATTGGTATCCAGCAGGATAGCAGCTAGTTAGTGTGAATCATACTGAATCTCTCCTGTTTGGTTAGTGGAAAATCCAGTGGCCACAATAGTAAGTTCTTTTAAAATCAGGAATGAAAATTTTGAACTTACTGAAATACTAGGAAATCAGCAAATTCCATTGACTAAAAAGACACTTTGCTCCAAAGGAAAGTGAAACAGTATCTTGTGAAGTAAATTGCCTGATGTGCTTTGTTGCGTGGCTCTAGAAAAAATCACATTTTGATTTTATTTGGAAGCTTCTTTTACAGAAAATTCTGTGTCTTGCAAGTTTGATAGACAAATGACTGAAGTATAATACTTTTTTCAATTTTGTGCTGGATATTTTTTCCTGTTCCTTATCAGAAGGCAGGGAATTCAGATGCCTTTAAATTCTTGGCTTGAAAGTGTATAGATTTTAGCACATTATTGATGAGTATTGGTAGAACTCAATGTTCCAGTGTGGGAGACAGGAGCTTGCAGGACAGCATTCCCATTAATGTCAGGAGGGCTCACAGGTTGTGTAATCACTGAGATATTGGAGAGTTTCCAGACATGTGCTTGAATCTTTGTCCAGTTGTCACCTCTGAGTGCTGGTGAGCATCCAGACCTCTTCTGGTATTTTCAGGAAGGGTCCCTTGAAAAGTAGACTGAGATACAGAGAGAGAGGGGCTGCTTTCTACTCAGATCCTCTCTCTGCCTGATGTGCAGTGACAGGTTTGTGTGCTGGGCACTTGGTTACACATATGGGTACCACTGGCAGATACAGAAGCAGGATCCCATGGAGTAGGGCACTGCCTATTATAGCAAGAGTGGCCAAATCTGACCCACATCCTTCTTGCCTGAAAAGAGGTAAACAAAAATGAAGATTCAGCAATCCACAGCACAGTGTTCTTCTCTTGGCTCTTAATAAATTAACTTGGTTTCTGTCAAGTGCAGTAAATGTTACTAGTCTGATTTTGAACTTTAAAGTAGCACTAGAACCAGGTGTTCTCATTGAAATCTAAACAAAAAGCAACTATACTTTTTAAAATTTTGTCCAGTTCCCTGACATTTATGCTTAACAGATTTTTTTTCACTTTGTTTCACTTTCAAGTCAATATTTTAACATACCACAATATTTTTGTCTGATCAAGCTCCTAGTTTCTCATTAGTGTCATCAATCTCTACAGTTTTGAGTAAAGCATCAGCTTTGACAGATACTAAGCTATTTGTTATTGTGCATTAATTTGCCAACAGTCATCTCTGTATTTTCCCTCCTAGTCTTAGTATGGGTTGACTGAGTGTGGGTATCTGAGAACATATTGAAACTACATATATATGGATTTTGAGAATTTATTTTGAAAGTACCCATGTATATGACTAATATTTTACAGCAACTATAACCGTAAACTAATTTCTTTAAACAATATAGTAAACATCATTAGAAAACCGTCTGTCATAGGTGGCAGGGTTGGAGGTTTTTTGAGGTTTTGCTTAGAAAATTAACAAGGTTAATTGATCTGATGTTTCCTAGCTCATTTGACTTTCTGCTGCACTTTTGAATTATATTAGAATCAGAGATTTAAACAAGCAAGTATTGCTTGTTCTACTGAGTCCTCGTGCTTAGTTAGCTGCATGATCTCTGAAAGTTAGCTAGTATGTGTTGGGGTATGAATTTTGTTTTGGCACATTTGAGTAAGATCTGTGTTAAAATCAGTAGGTTATGTTTTCAAGTAAGTGGTGAGACCAAGAGAAGATTCTTTTTTGTGTTCTTTTTTTTTTAAAGAAAAAAGTAGTTTCAAAATCTTACTCTGTTAGTGATGTATATTCAAAATGCTTTCACTTTGCAGTGCTGCAGGCCTGCTTGCAACTGATTGCTGACAGCAAAAGTGATATCCAGCAGAAAGGTAAGAATATATTCCATGATTTGTAGCTAACTATTCCATATGTTGTGTTGCACCCAATTTTATCTATTTTCAAAGCAGTAACTGATTTATGTCACTGCGATTAAAAAAAAAAAAAAAGAAAGGTCCCTGCATATAGACAGCTCTTTCAAATATCCTCTTTTCAGCAGGGAAATCTAGTGAGACTGGTAATCTTGTCTAGAATACAGCTTTATTAATTTTTGTCAGATAAAAATGAAGAAAGTAGCTTTTCTTTCTGATTAACCAAAAATTATATTTCTTTTAGATGACTCAAGCATTGTTCCTTGGCTTCTGAGCTTTAAACGTGGAACAGCTCTGGAAGAACAAGGAAATAAAATAGTGATCAAAGAAACAGGATATTTTTTCATATATGGCCAGGTGAGAAAGCTCTATTTGCTTCAGCATCTGACTTTGGAAAGTATTTTTAAAGTGTCCATACAATATATTTGAATTCTGCACCGCTTCATTCTGTAGGTTTTATATACTGATACGACATTTGCTATGGGACACCTAATACAGAGGAAGAAGGCCCATGTGTTTGGTGATGATCTCAGCTTGGTGACGTTGTTTCGTTGCATCCAAAACATGCCACAGTCTTATCCGAATAATTCTTGCTATACTGCTGGTAAGCATCTATGTTTTCCTTTTCTTTGCTTGCACATAAACTGTACCAAATAGAATCTGTAGTGCTGGGCAATTAATTATTGTGGCAGTTGCCAAGAAAATGGACTATGGTCATGGATCTGGCTAATCGCAAAATTATAGAGTACTTTCAAAAAATAGTTTTATATAAATCATTGGCAGTTGGAGGGCAGGCATCTGACTTAGTTAGATGAAAAATAGTTAATTCTTATAAGGAGGTCTTTCTGACCATGCAAATTAGAAATACCACAAGAAAGTCCAATTAAGATGTTTAATGCAAGTCCAGCAGGCTCAGTGTTCAATATACATATACATATATATTCCTGAAGTAGCATTCAAGGAATTATTGTCAAGGCCTTTTAAACCTTGTTTGGTAGCTCTTATCTGTCTGTTTTCAGAATGTCATATAAAAAAAGTGGGTGACATTGAGTGATGGAGTTGATTGTTGGCAAGTAATGGCATTAAACAAATGGGATGGGGAAGTAAGCTAATTTTTTTTTCCAAATAAAAATAAACTAGCTACTTCCTCCTGGCAACTGAATCTTTCCAAACATTTTCTTTAACTTTCTGCCCCTCCACACGCAGATTCTGACATCATGACCACCTTCAATTTCATCCATACTCTTATTTCACTCTTGTATTACTCCCCCACTTTCTTAACTGGGATCTCTACTCCATCCTGCCACTTCATGGTTCCTGCTTCCCAAATTCCAACCCCTCTGCTTTCACCTGGAAAACCAAATCTCACTGTAAAATCTCATGCTTCTGAGCACTCATTGCAGATGTTAGACATGTTCTCATCTCACTGACTGCAACTTGAAGGCGAGGTGCTTTCAGTTATCATGTCAGCTGATGTGTGGCTGGCAGGAAGCAGACTTTTGTGCTCTGCAGTTGCAATGGATCAGCTGATGTCTGGGAACTTAATTTGGTTGGTAAAGCACAATGAGACCTGCAGAAGTGTGGGAATGAAGTGGGTCTATGACCACCAATACCCAATGCTGACCTTGACTGTCAAATCACCATAACATGAGGAATATGGGTACAACACTGCTATAAATTTTTGTTTAAGTGAACAGTGATATGTTGAGTACAGAGTGGAAAGTAGGTCCAGCTCCACAGAGGACGTTAAGTCCCTGCTTTGGGTAGGCTGCAGTTTGTAAGATTGTGCCTAAAGATAAGAAAGCACTTGTCACAAGTAACAATCCATGCTTATATTTGTAAGATGACATGTAATGACTTTTTGAATACCATTTATGAAAATAATGTATTAGAGATATTAACTTAAAAATATTCCAAATCTTTTGACAGGCATTGCAAAATTAGAAGAAGGGGATGAACTTCAACTTACAATACCACGGAGAAGGGCCAAAATATCCTTGGATGGAGATGGTACTTTTTTTGGTGCAGTTAGACTCCTCTGAAGCCCTTCATTTCTGTTATTATGCTTAATGCAGTTTTCTTCTTTTCCTGTGCGTATGTCAGAAAAAAATATTGAATTGTAATAAAGCTGCCAATTCAGTTTCTCTCTATCCACTACCAGCTTCTGAGAACTTTTCTTCGGTTTAATAAGTGAACCCAAAACAGGAAACACACCAGATATACTTGTGAGATATAACCATCATGTGATTACCATAAACCCAATTATTTTAGAAAATCAGAGACTCTAAATAACAATGGTAAAGCAATGGATTTTTGGCTTTGAAATAATTTTTTCTCCATGAGGCAAATCAAGGAAGGAGTTGACCATAAAAGTATAACATAAACAGGACCATTGACTATCAAATTATTATCCATAATTGAAATTTAAAACACAAGTACATTTCATCAATAACATATTTGAAGTATAAAGTATGGGGAAGAAACATCAAACAGTAGATTCCTCATCACAAAAATGGAGGTATCAGGTGGTTTCTAGTGGTCTTGTTTGTTTTCTTTGACACCAAGATTTTTGGGAAGGAAAAGTCTAAATGTATGGGAACATGAAAACAAATTCCTCAGAAATATACAGAACAGTAGTCACTGGCTTGCTTCTTCCCTGTGAACAAAAGGTGTATGAATTATTAAAATCTATTAGTATTTACTATTTAGAATTAATTTTATGGGAAAAAAAGACACGTAAGATGCTTCAAGAGCTCAATATTCAAAGCATTACTACTCATCAAAGAATGTGTATACTTCTATGTAAGCAAGACAGGGATAGAAAGAAACATGGTGCAATGAGACACAATACTGTAGGTGGAATTGGAATTATGGCTTCATAATTTCTGCAGTCATATATAGGTGTTGTGT
>JAAGNO010012664.1:0-13501 GCA_033439905.1 Ceryle rudis | reverse complement strand
ATATATGAAAATATGCACACACATATATAAGTCTTTGGCATTTGGGCATAGAATTTTATCTTCATTTGAATAGTTTATCCAATGGAAGTATTACTGCATACATATTTTTTGTATTTCTCTTGCTTTTTGCTGTGATCCATTCTATGCAATATAGTAAAAAGAAAAATCCAGTAAACCTGGAATCAGCCATATGCTAGGAAAATACAATTGTATCCCAGACATTTGGGAATTCTTTTTCTTCAGTTTTGAATATAGTGCTCAACATTGCTTTACCAAAAAAAAAAAAAAAGAAGAAAATCAGACTTGTAGGAAGACTAAACAGATGTCTTTTTTTTCTTTTCTTCTGTCTGTCTGCGTTGTTCAGTGTATAAATCTTTTTTTACCCTAAGAATCCATGTGTATTGGATGATCAAGGTAATAGCATGGTAAGAGTGTGGTGAAGATTTCTAGGAGTTCTTGTAATACAAACATTGAATGTTTATTTCACCGATCTTTGAAGAAGTATGGAAGCACTGCTGGAATAGATAAAATAATAAAACCCACAGCAATGTACTTAATTTGAAAATATTTTTTAGGGGTTGAGAATTGTGTCATGAACTCATTTAGTGAAGAAAAGATGTTTTAAATATGTAGTCTTCTCACCTGTTTTTACAAATCTTGCTGATTTAATTGAGTTCTCATGGTAATAGAGAAATAAAAGATTTGGAGCTAGGTATTATGAACTATGGTAAACTAATGAACCTAAGCATATGTGTATTGGATTACCACACTGGAATTTTTATGAGGCTTAACTACAGGTCCAAAATGTCTAGAAGTCCTTCTTATACAAATTTATTTATTTATGTGTCCTGAGCTGAAGCTGCTGCTGCTCCTGCTGCTTTTTCTTCCTGTAGTTGTTATTATTATATTTTTTTTAATTATAATTTTGATGTGCTAAATTTGCCAAAAAGGCATTTTCAATCCTCTGCAGGAAACCTCAGTTTAACCAAAGGTCATGTGAAGTTGCATGTAGATAAAACAATTATTAGCATGCAGTGAGTTGCCTGTTACTACTGACATACTTTAAAGGGGTGCCCAGAATCTCTAATCAGAAGCTTATTGATTTTATTCTTGACTGATAATAATAATAATAATAAAAAAAGTTACTGTTGCTTCTCCCAGAGTCTTGATGGCTGAACTGGCAAAATTAACTTTTATGCAACTTTCCCCAGTGGTATTGGTGGGCTTGAGCATGCCTAATTAAGCCAATTCTGAAGGTACTTGGCACCTTAGATGGTATTGCTGCCCCTTTTCCTCACCGTATTTCTTCCTTCTGCTGCTGGCTAATGTGGACAGCACAGAACTTTGGAAAGTGCTTGGGGTACGGTATGTGGTTTGGAGGAAAACTTTTCTCTTCTGAGCAAAAAGGGTTTCAAGTGTTCCCTTCCTTTAGTAAGATAAAACTGAACCTCAAGTTTCTTCACAAAAAATGTGAACCATAAGAGCTCTCATGTGTGCGGAGTGCAAGTTGACAGACTGTTCAGATATTTCTACTGACAAAACTGGCAATTTTGTTGTTGTAGGGCCAGATTTCTGCTGCCTTCATGAGAAAACTTGTCTTCGCAAAATTAATCTGCTTTTGTGCAAAGTTGAGTTTTAACGGGTCAGCATTTTCTGACCCAAGCAGGATGAAAGGGAGGATACTTCGTTCCTGATGATTCTGCTAAAAAACTGGTGATACATGAGGTGGCCAAGTGCATCCACACCACAATCACGCTTATGCTTTGTTTAGTGGGAGTTACTGAAACTTTCTGCACTTTATAGATGTTATTTAAATGTGTGATAAGTAATAAGAAGTATCTAGCTGGTTCACACTGTATTTTACATTCTTATCTAGGACATCTAGAATTTAAAATAGGTTTCTTCCAATGCAACAAGCTGTGCAAGTACTCTGGTTCCTTTTCATGTGCTGTTAAGAAATATCGTGGCAAACATTAGGGACTTAAACATTTTCTTTCCATTACATTTTCACAGAAAGTGTGAGCTTGTATCATTCTTTTGTTTTTAATAATGTGCATTTGGCTTTGAAACCTGTAATTTGTACCTTAAAAATGAAAATATATCTGTTAATGTGATTCACACACCCTACTGACATGCAGACTGTACTCATTACATGGTTCCCCTGCCTCTGTCTGTTTCTCAAATTACTCAGCATTTGCCATTGTAAGACTTTAAGTTGTCCTATAGTGTTGCCAAGCTTACACTGCTGGATTTGAGATTTTCTGTATTTCTGGTTTATGTCTTAGGAAGAACTGTCTTGGGTAACTTCAGCCCCAAAATTCTAGGAAAATGCATTGCTTGAATTTTATTTTAATTATCTGGTTACCTTTTTCTTGGAGAGGTCTAGAGACTATGCTTGGAGAGAAGAAAGGTGTGTAATGTGAGTTTTGCTTTTTAATATGGGGGTTTCTTTCTTCCTTTCTTGGGCACTCCAATTTTGACCACAAGTATGCTTTGAAAAGTATTTTAAACTTTTTGATATTAAGCATATGCTATCTCTACAGAACTTTCAAAAGGGAGAAGAAAATGTTCCCAGCAGTTCTGTCTCTTGGCTGAGTCTTGGTTGCCATTATCAGTAAGACCTAAGGTTGTTTTTCAAGGTCAGTCCAAGCAGTAGTGAGAAGGAAGTTGATGCAAACACAGGAAAGAGGGAAGATAAATATTTGATATAGAAAGCATCTCACGGACTTTGAAAGTTACATAGAGTTTAGGGGTCATGTGGAAACAAACCATATTTGAAGCTGGACTGCAGAAATTGGAGAGACCCTAACCACTTTGATTGCTTGAGAGGTGCGGAGAAGTGTAAGGGCATGAAATGGACTGTCTGGGAAAAGCTTGGGAACTAAGAGAGGTTAGGCAAAGAGAGCTGCTTTGTGGAGGGCCAAGGGTTCCTGCAGGAAAACAAACTAAATGTTAAGTCTGCAATGGGCCCTGTCAGAGACAATGTTTGACAGCATATTGCTCTGTAGTAACAGAAATGTCACCATTAGATTAAGGGAAGTGGTTATTCCCCTTTTCTCAACACTTTTCAAAGTGTATTTGGGATCCTGCATCCAGGTTTGGACACACTACATCCCAAATACAAGTAGGACAGTAAGAAACTTGAGGAAGTTCATTTGCATAGCAAGGGGTTGGTGAGAGTGGAGTACACGCCTGACCTATGGGCAGGGACTGAGGGAAATGGATTTGTCCAGCCTGGAGAAGAGGGCCCCAGGGGGGGTCCTAATAGCAGCTTTCCAATAACACTTAGGAGGAATCATTCCCTTTGAGAGGTCCATGGAGATGACAATGGGCATAAATCAAACTAGGGAGACTGTACTTGACATAAGGTAAAAAATTATTACCACAGTGTTCTGGTGCATTTGGATCGTTCAAATTTACAGGTCAATGTAATCTGTAAATTAAACTTCATTTTATGAGGTCCTTGGGAAAGAAAATAAACATAAGAAATAAGGATTCAATCCCCTTTGTATTCTAACATGTGAATTCACTAATTCATCACTTAAACCATAAGATTTCTAACTCACAAGCTCTCTAATTCATAACTTGCAACTCATAACTTATTAACTCATACATCTATGAGCAAAAGTTGCCTAGCTTAGGTGGAGAGTGCTCATCCTTCCCCCTCTGCCATGGTGTGGGTGTCCCTCCCCCGTATCACATTGGGAAGCATGAAAACCTCAGCAGTCCAGCTGCTGTTGGATCTGCTTAAAAAACTTTTTGGGTAAACTGGTAAATTTATACTTTCCAGTTTGGTCTACACCATTTCTATGAGTTAGCAGATTTTGAAGAAACTGCCAGGTGATAATTGTTTAGTCCTGTCTGGCCACTCTGTCCTGCCTATGCATTGCCTTCATTTCGACCTAATGGCACTGATCCCAGCATACATTAGGCCTTAACTGTGCATTAGCCAACACACATGAGCTGCGTGTTATCAAAATTCTGAGCAGGAATTGAGGGAAGAGTCACACCATGGAGAAAGTCAACCACTGAAGCAGGTTGCCCGGAGAGGCTGTGAAAAACCTGGTCCTACAGATTTCCAACACCTTAATGGATAAAGCCCTGAGCAATGTGTTCTGAATTCAGCATTGATCCTGCTTTGAGCAGGGCTGGAGTACAGACCTCCCCAGTGATACCTTTCCCCTGGCTGATTCTGTGGTAAGAAACCAGGAGTTGTTGTAGGGGGCAGAGAAAGGACTGAGACTGGTGGGAACAGGTCAGAAAAGGTCCTACTAGGAAAGGAAGGGTGTTAATTTCCTGAGTGCAAATGAAACATGGGTTCCTCAGTGTGTGCTTCAACAGCATCAGCAAACATTTATGTAAGGCACAGGGAAGGATCCAATTAAGCACAGCAAGCTGCTAGCACTCATCAGGTACTGCATGACCCAAAACTCAAAAGTGTAAATGGAATCAAACCATGTGGTCAAGTAATAATCTTCATTCACTTACTTGTAAGTTTCCTTTGGTCTGGTTTGGGTTTCTTTTTCTGCCTCCCCCTGGTTTCACTCAATGGGTAGGAGGCACTTACCTCATCCTGTTGAAAATGGGATATTGATGGAAAGTGTTTTAAGCCAGGGCCTGGACTATTTTTCAGAAATATTGTAAGGAAGGAGTAAATAAGGCAGAACATGCAAGAAGAGAAATTATGATGTGCTATATAAATCAGACTTGTATTCCCTTTCTGTCTGTGAGAGCTGTCTGAAAAGCCATGTTTACTTTCTGAAAGTGTTGACTTTTTTTTCTTTCTTTAAATCTGAGCTTGTTTCAATTTTGACTGAAAACCATTTCTCCCAAAACATTTTTGGCCAGCTGAAGTTCTTTAGATCCTATCTCTAATTCTGATGAATGATAATTATTCCAATGGCTGCAGGAAATCTGTGTCTCTATATGCAGGTGAGAACCTCTTCCAGACTGAGCTCAGGTACTTGCCTTCCAGAGTGTCTTGGCCTAGGGAAGAGTCTTGATGAGCTCCTTTGAACCTGGAGACTGACACTTTCATTTTCCCTGGCTTAGTACCCAACAGCTCTCTTGGAAGTTTAAGCTGAGCTCCCTTCAGGCTTCGCTTTCAGTTTGGTAATAGTTCCTTCTATTTGAAATATTACAAACCAAACATGCTGGGCTCCGCAAACTGGCACTTTTGCCGAAGCTCTTGTTTTGTCTGAAAATTTCCAAGCTGCCCTAGTTTTTACCGCAGGGTTCCTTAAAACAGACTTCTCACAGGTGGTCACTGATTGAATGTTCCTCATTTTCTGGATGACTGACTGATATCCTTGTGGCCTCATTTGCAGAAGTGTTGAAACTCACAGCTGAAACTGAAATTTGCAGGAGCTGTGCTTTGAATATCTGGAGAGCTGTATAATTCTGCTTAGAAATACTACAGCAACAGATATTCTGGAAAAAACCTGAGGGAAATAAATTCTGATTTGGAGGGAAACTTAGTTACGAGCGCACACTCAGCCAAGAGCTATGCTTTGGAAGAAGCAGGAGGAAAAGTTGTTAAATCATTGTTTGAATTCTGGGCATTGTGTGCATTCAGTATGATAGAGATCTTAATGGGAAGGGCAATGTGAGGTTATATAAAGTAACTTCTGTTACAGGTGCAAGGAAGTAGAACTGAGATTATGAAGACAATTTTGGCCCATCTTCACTGTGAGCATTTAACTTTGCATTGGAAGATTCGGTGGGGGTTGGAGACAGAGGACCTCCAGGCACCTGTTCCTGTTTCCTGTGCTGAAAGAGAAGTTTCACTCCGCACAAACCTTGCAGAAACTACTACATGTAGCTGTTCAAGGAGTGGCGACAGTTCTACCTGTGCTTAGACAGTGTTTTCCTCACCGTTGAGGGAACTAGAAAGCAACCACTTTGTAGTTCCTGACACCACTGGAGAGCAAACCTAGCACTTTTAAAGGAGGAAGAGTAGGGGGAAAGTTGGCCAAAGGATGACAGACAAGCAATGTCTGGTGACAAACTGCTGGCTCAGGGTTTCTCACTTAATTTTGTTTGTCCTCTGAATGAGAAGGTCACAAGGATGACAGTTATGAAGAGCTATACAACTCTGCTTCACAATAATCACTTTATTTTTCTCAAAGACGAGATTTGCCACCTCCCCTAACCCCAAGAAGGTGACAGTGAGTGGATGGGGTGATGCAGCAAGTCCGATGCTATGGCAGGCAGGAGAGGTAGGTGAGAAGTAGCTAGCTGTGTGTGAGAGGGGCATAAAGCCAAGTGAGCAGCAAGAAGACTGCTATGCTGCTGCTTCCTGTCTTCTCCCTCTGTCTCAGTAGCTCCATGCAACCTATTCTTGTCTTGCATCACAACTGGTAATTTTTTTGAGACCCAGTTCATGATGGGTTATACTTATGTCTCTATTCAATTATCCATTTCAATTTCCAGACAAAATTACCAGTTTCAGTGCTGAACCTGTAGAATAATACTGATGATGCTGTACTGAGATGCTACACAGGAAGTGTGAGTCAGGGCTTATGCAAACAAGCTGAGCAGGCTGATGAGAAATGAGACTGAGTTGGACATCCTTCATCTGTGAAATCACGATGGTACCCTTTCCAACCTCCTAGGCTGCCAGAAACTTATCCACCATCAGTGAAAGCGATGAGCAGTGGAAACAGGAGATGCACAGTCTACTACTTTATCTGTCACTTATTTCCTTTCTTTCTTTACTTTTTCTATCCAGAGTCCTTTTTTCCAATCTTTATTTGGCCTTGTTCTCTCACATTCATCACGACTATACTCAAAACACTAAAAAAAAAAAACCCACCAGGCTCTCGGTACAGCCCTGTCCCCGCCGGGGGGCAGCAGTGCGCGCACTGAACGGCACGTTCCCGACACTCTTAAATATCCGCAGAAAACAAGCTGGTAGTAAAAATCTTCTCCCCTTTAAACTGAGCATATCACTTCTGACGCTGCACGTGAAAAAGAGACAAAGGAAAATATAGAAAAAAAAGAAACCCAAACGAAAAGAGGAGGGGAAAAAAAAAAAAGAAAAAGCTTCTGAAGCACTGATGCCAATAAAATGATCTTTAACCTGTGAATTAACAGTGTGTCAAAGCTGTCTCTTAGGCATTGCATTTGCTTTTGAGAAGGGGGGAAAAAAAAAAGCATCAACCAACTGCTTTGTTTAACTTGCTTTGCTTTGGTTAAGGGAAGAGAAACAGTTCTGATTTGTTTCTCAAAATGCAAAATTTAGTTGAAAGAGTTTGAAAAAGAGCACATGAATGCATCCTTCTGCAAACTCTGAGCAGCTAAATCCTTTCTTTTGTCTTTCTTGTTAACCAGGTTGAAAAACTAAGGTGAAAAGAATAATATTCTTTCTGTCATTTAGAAGCCAATGCTTTGAGAGATTCTCAGTAAATCACAGAATCACATAATTTCTGAGTCTGGAATAGACCTCCAAGATCATCAAGTCCAGCCTATGACCCAGCACTATGACATCAGCTAGACCGTGTCACTAAGCACCACATCCAATCTTTCCTTAAACACCTCCAAGGATGGTGGTTCCTGGGCAGTCCATTCCAGTGTCTAATCACCCTTTCCATGAGGAAGTGCTTCCTGATATCCAACCTGGAGAAGAGCCCAACCCCCACCTGACTACAACTTCCCTTCAGGTAGTTGTAGAGAGTGATGAGGTCCCCCCTGAGCCTCCTTTACTCCAGGCTGAACAGCCCCAGCTCCCTCAGTCTCTCAAATCCTTTTTCCTCACCTTGATTGAACAGCATAGAAAAATCAGTACTTGTTTTACCATAAGTATCTTACCATTTAGAAGGCATTACTTGTGTTCCTGTAGCTATCCTCACATTTTCATTGGTTTCTAATACACAGTCGCATTAGCTCAAAGCCTTTTTTCAGGTAAAATTGGAATAATGCAAATCCCACCCCTTCAATACTACTCTCAAATTCACAGCTTTTAGAGCTGATGTGTTGTTTTACTCTCATCAAATACTTGCTTTTTTGGAGATGGTGATTGCTTATATATATATTCATTAGTTCTCTCCATAAAGGAATTGTACTAAAATCAGTCCCTTGGGATCCACAAGCTGCTGGTCTGCGAAGAAGAGCCAGGCAGAATGGGAACATTACACATCATTGAAGCTCAACACTGCCTTATTGGTCCATTTTCTTACCCCTTCTGGTTGATTGTGGCAGATCACACTGGCTTTCTTTAAACACCCAGGACAAGGTTCTTCTGACTTAATGAAGACATCTGCAGTGAGGATACCTTCATGTTTTGAGGCAACCATCTGGAACCCCACTGTAGTCCATGGGGAGAAACAGGCACTTCTGAGTCAAGTTTGTCTCTTCATAAAGGAAATGATTCATGCATTGGGTGAATCATGCTGCTGAATACCTTACCTTTTTTTTTTTTTATCTCTGTGACTGTAAGACTCTAAAGTTACCACCTCACACAATCTAGCTATCCAAATATAGTTCCTAATCTCACTCTTGATTACTGCAACAGCTGGGGATCCCAAAAGGGAGCATTCCATTTCCTTACACAGTTTTCCACACAAGTAGGGAACAGGACTATTGCTGAAAGTTTTACTTGTTGCAGCAAGAAAGGTGAAGGCTAAGAAAGGAAAAAGAAGGACTCCAGCGTTATACACCAATTATGTCTGACCCCTGTGTAGTAAAATTATTGTATTATGCTCAGATTTGGAGGGAGAAGTGTGAATAAACTGGAGTTAATGGATTAAATCAAACTACTGACTTGGAGATTAATTGGGTTGAAACATGCTTTGCAGGAAGAAAAATCAACAAGTCTGCAAAATGAGTAAAAATGGCATATAAAAATAAATGAGGATAGTCTTTATAGCATCATTTGTAACTTGGCATTAAGTCAAGTATTTAAAAGTGATCTCTTTTTCCCCATTATGTAAAATTACTTCAGAAGCGGTTTAATGGGCAATATTTGCTAATAAACTGAGTAAACAAAGTGGCCAAAGAAATTCCAAGTGGAATTAAAATATATTGAATTGAAATATATCAATAGTCCTGTTAAGAATGTAAGTGTATTCATAGATCTTTCTAATCCAGAATGTTGTTAGTGACAAGAAAGCTGAAGAAAAGTGCCACATTTATTTATTTTATATTTTTATACACATACACACACATGTATATATGCACATATACTGACAAAGAATGAAGTGGTAAAACAGGTAGATTCTCTTTTAGAAATTATTGAAGACTTTACATGTATTTCTTAAGAGGGTCATGAGGCTTGTGGAAACCTAAGGCGTATATAGGAAAAGCAGAATAGTTTTATGCAGTGCCTCCTGGGTTCCAGCATCCCCCTGTTTTACCTCTGGTCTCAGAACCCAATTCAGGCAACCAGCTTGTGAAATCCTTCCTCCTGAGGGCCTCTGGGTGTAGCTTTCAGACCTCTCCTTGTGCCTTCACCTGCACCAACACCTACTCTCCTCTATCCTGCTCTGCTTCTCCCCAAGGAAAAGATTATGGTCCTTATGTTATCACATAATCTATGCTATTTGTATTCTATCATATGAAACAAACTACATTAGTTCAAGATCATAGTCCATGCTTTGGATAAATTATTTCAAGTCTTTTCAGTCTTCCTGTTTTCCCCCATTTGCAATGTCTTACCAACCGAAAAATACCTCTGAAGATGCAGACCATCATTTCTGTGTCTTACTTCCAAAAAACATACACCCATTTCCAAGTCACCTGCTTTGTGTACTAGACTAATAGCCATGCTCTGTTGCAATCCTCTATGTGACTGGAACTATCAGAACAGGCCCCTTGTCACCACCTTATCCATTATGAAGTTTACATTAATTAGGAGACCTCACTGCCATCCAGGGTTTCTGTTTCTCTGTACATACACTTGCAGAGAATGGCAGGAGGAAGGGAGACAGTGTCATTCTCATAATGTACTGAGGGAAATAAGCCACAAAAAAAGAGTGTGCAGTTTGTCTAGGACAGTATGTGGCAGAGCCTTAAACTTCAGTGAAGAACACTTCTCTCTTACTATCTGCCTTGTGTAACAAGATCAATATCAAAGTCACTTAAATATGTTTTTTTTATATAAAATCTGAAGTACTGACAGATTAACATATTTTTTCACAGCCTTTCAAGAGGGTTTTATGAAATCTGGTTACACTTGTGACAAATAAATTAATGAAAAATAGCTAGAATCAGGCACACGACGTGAAGAGCTGAAAGGAGATTGGTTTAAGGGGAAGGTGAACAAAACTACACAAGATTAACTCAAGTAAGTTTCTGATTTCAGTAGGTGGTTTTACTAATGTAAAGTCATATAATTGTTTTCAGGTCCAGCTCTTAAAATTCAAATTTAAGTGCACACACCCAACAATAACTGCTGAAGCACCATTAGTTAGATGTTAATTTGGGTAAAGACTATACATGTATTGAGTCTGAAATGGACTATGGTTCTCAGGAGTCAGGTTGTTTGTACCTTCTGTACTGGGCTATTTAAATGGGCTCCTGAACTGCAGATAAAGAAACCAAAGATGCTAAGGCTTGACCTTGGCAGCCTGGAAGAACTGCTCTGCTGACTGCCCACCCTTCTCTGGTTCTGTGGCTGGTATTGCTGAGACCATCTCTCATCAGTAACACAAAGTGATGTCATTACGCTCTCTATTTTTTTTTTGTTGTTTTGTTAGGTTTTTTGGTTGGTTTTGCTGTTGAGGTAGTCTTCTGTCAACCAGGTGAACACAAAGCGTCTTTTGGGGACTTAGGGTTAGTTTTTAGGCTTTCAGGTTTTCAAGTTAGGGTTTAGAATTTCGGTGTCGTCTTTTTTCGGTTTGGAGAAGAATTTTGATCTTTTCTTTAATCATCAAGATGAGCTTTTAGGTTTTGGGGGTTTTACTGTTGGCTTTTCTTTGGGATTTAGTTTTCTTTATGAACTCGTAGCCTTTTGGGGTTTTTCATATTAGCTTCTACTTTTTCCTATTTTCTGCTTTGATTTGAATGTGTAGGGTTTGGATTCCTGGGTTTTAATATTTGGCTTTATTTTGGAAAGTTTCTTTGAAGAGACACCTCAGTCGGGGAACCGGCCAAGTAATGACACTTTCAAACCAATATGGCTACATGTCGTTCTCGTTTACTGCTTCACAAGTACGTGCTTATATAGTCTGGCAGGCCGTTCATGCGCACATCTAAATTGTTTTATTGGTTAACACCTACATGCTACTTGTGCCAAGCCTTATGCAGATTGGCTAACTATAGCTGGCTACATACCAGGTGCACACCTCCCTTGCAGTTAACCCATTCTATTCAGGTTCTGTGCTTTCTCTTGCTCTCTATCTCATACTATTATTTCTACTCTAAGCTTTAAGTCAGGGTTGTCCAATCCTTCAAGAGCTACTGCAATTCAGCAAGGAATTCCCCTACACAACACCCCTAAAAGGCAACCTTGCATTGAACCCCAAAGTCTAAGAGCTAATATTAAAACCCAAAAAGCTGAAAGCTAACAGGTCAAAAGAATGTAAAACCCCTCTAACTTCAAATCAAAGAAGAATGGATGAAAAAACTAACAGCTAATATTTAAAATCCAAAATCCCAAGAGTTAATTAGAAGAAAATATCTAACTAAAATATCTAATAGCTAACACCAAAAGAAGCTAAAAGCCAACATGTAAAAAAGAAGGATCTAAAAGCTAACACAAAAACCTAACAAGCTAAAGCCAATAGAGTAAATGCAAAGAAGAAAATATGAAACAGGAAAAGCTAATTTTTATAAACCAAAAAGGCAAAGAGCTAATAAAAGAACCATTCCAAAAGAAAAGCCAACATTAACCCCCCCCCAAATAAAAGCTAATATTGAAAAGGAAAAAAAAGGATCAAACTGATTATTAAAACCTGAAAAGGAGCCACTGAAATTCTGAACCCTAACTCAAAAACCTGAAATACTAAAAGCAAAGCTAAAGTACCAGGAAGCAGCTAACCGCTAATAGGAACAGCCCAAAAGCTAAATCCTCTGAGAAAATGCAAAATTAAAATACCGACAAGCTAAAACCTTACATTCAAAGGCAAAGAAAACACCCCAAAGACCCTAACGCGAAGAGTAAAACCCCAAACTCTAAAAGCTAATCCTCATCACCCCCAGTCAAAACCTATGAGGAACAATCAAGAAGAAAAAACAATCAACTAAACCCTAACATTCTAAACTAAAAATAAAATAGGCTCAATTCTAATATTAAAGTACAAAACCTAAAAGAAAAAATTAATATCCCTTTCTAAATAAAGAAGGTGAAGCCTCATAGAAAAATGGAAAAATCCCAACCCCAAAAGCTAAAACTTGATATTAGAAAAAAAAAAAAGCAAACCCAAGAAAAATCTAACCCTAAGTAGTAAAAAAGAAAAAACCCTAAACCATCTATTACACTCTAAAAAGTTAAAGCCAAGTCTTAAAACCCAGGGATCCAAAACCTAAATATTAAAATCAAAAAAGAAACTAGAAAAACGTAGAAGCTAATATGAAAAACCACAAAAGGCTACGAGTTCATAAAGAAAACTACATCCTAAATAAAAGCCAATGGTAAAAACACCGAAAACTAAAAGCTCATCTTGACCATTCAAAAAAAGATCAAAATTCTTCACCAAACCAGAAAAAGATGCCACCGAAATTCTAAACCCTACCTTGAAAACCTGAAAGCCTAAAAACTAACCCTAAGTCCCAAGAAGAGGCTGATTTCTTCCTTTTGCATGGAGCTACTGGACTATCTTGGGATGTACAGCGTTCTTCTACATCCATACCCTGCTCTGGCATTCGAGGAGGGGGTATGAACAAGTCAATCGAACTTACTAAATAAAGAAGGTGAAACCTAAGAGAAAAATGGAAAAATCCCAAACCAAAACACTAAAACATGATATGAGAAAAAAAAACAAACAAGAGGCAAACCCAAGAAAACTCTAAACCCAAATATTAAAGCCAAAACCCCTATCTTCCTCTATTAAAAAGGAAAATGCTAAATGCTGATATTAAACCCAAAGAGCTAAACACTCCTCTTTAAAAAAACAAAACAAAACAAAAAACACCAATAAAATAAACTCATACATTGAAGACCCAAACCTAAGTCTTACTGTTAAAAGCCAAAAGTAAGAACATTTACTATTTCAAAGCCCCAAATCTAAAAACTAATTTTGGAAAGTACAAAAGGTAAAAGCACTGCTTCCACTCTCAAGAGAAAAGGCTGACCATCTCAACACAGCTATTAATACCTCCAAAAGGTTAAAGAAAACACTAAAGACGGAAAAGTGAAAGCCTAATAGGAAAAGCCCTCCTTTAAAACCTACCTCTTCAAATCCAAGAAGGACACCTAAGAGTAAACGCTGAGATTCAAAAGCAAAAAAGGAAAAGGAGAGAACTAATCACAAAAGCCAGGAAGTCCAGCTAGGCCCAGCTGGTCAGAGGCTCAAGCCAGGCAGCTGAGCTGGCTGCGGGAAACGGCACAGATCTCCTCCGCTGG
>JAAGNO010012663.1:7688-19841 GCA_033439905.1 Ceryle rudis | reverse complement strand
CAGCGTCCCCACCTGGGCCCTGTCTCCCCGCCCACCGCACCCCCCCCACCCCCTCCGCGTTTCTCCGACGATTTTGTCGCCTTCCCGGCACCGCCGGCTGATGCAGGGGCACCGAGGCGCTGGCTCCGGCGCTGCGGGCCGCGAGGAGCGGCCGGGCCGGCGGCACGGCCGGTGTGTCCCGTCTGCCAGCCGTGAGCTGCCAAGGTCACAGGGCCCTCCCTCAGGGAGCCGTGAGGCCGCTCCGGAGACACCTCCACCCGCACAGCCCTTAACTCCACACTTAGCCCGTGAAGTGGAAGGAAGCTCGTGTGCTTGTTCACCAGCGGGGTCCGGTGTTCATCGTGGGAGAAACAATAGGGCGCTAAATATGCTCCCTACGTGCTCGATGAGGAGGGAGAGCTGCTGGACAGTTGTTGTCTGTGTCGTGTCCTCCCCCCGCCCCGGTCTCTGTTCCTGGCACTACGGCTTCCAGTAGTGCCAGTGGGTGCTCGCAGGAGCGCACGGCATTGCGTACAGCTCTGCGTGCTGGCGGTGCAAACAAACGATAGGAGGGTCCAGTCATGGTTCCTTCTTCAGGGACGTGGTGCTGAAGGTGGCTCCCGGAGCTCATGCCCGTCTACATAGTATCACGGAAGCATCAAACAGCACAGTCCAGGGAGCTGGAAAGATCACCTGGCCCAGCCTTTTGTGGGAGGGAGCCTAGATGAGATTATCTAGCATCCTATCCAGCCTCATCAAGAAAACCCCTCATGCTGGGGACTCTTACCACGTCCCTGGGTTCCGGTGATTGGTTGTTCTCATGCTAAAAATTTAAATGTTTCCCCTTGTCCTCTACATGTGGCTCCTTGTGAAGAGAGAGTCTCCATCATCTTTGTAGACACTCTTTAAGTGCTGGAATACTGTAATGAGGTCCCCTCTAAGTCTTCTCTCCTCTGGGGGACTAAGACCTAACTCCTTCAGTCTTTCCTCCTTCCTTTGATCATCGCCATGACCCTACTTTGGACCCTCTCCAGCTCATGTTTTTCTTGAAATGTGGGGACCAAAACTGGACACAGTACCCCAGGTGTGGTCCAACAGCCACTGAAAAGTAAGATGATCACATCTCCATCCCTGCTAGTAATACCGCCGTAGATGTAGCCCAGGATCTGATGTCTTCATTGCTGCAGTAGCACACTGCTGATTCATGTTCATCTTGACCACCAGAATCCCCAGGTCCTTCTCAGCAAGGTTGCTCCACAGCCACACAGGTACCAGCCTGTACTGCCTTGTTTATGTCATCCCATGTGCAGGACTTTGCACTTGTCTTTGTTAAACTTTACACTGTTCTTCCCAGCCTGTCCAGGTCTCTCCATATGATAGCTGTCACTTCTCCCGTGTCCACCTCACCCCCCAGTTTAGTATTATCAGCAAACTTGGTGAAGGTGCTTTCAACCCCATCATACAGATAATTTGTGAAGATGAACATTGTGGGGCCCAGTGTCAAACCCTGGGGGACCCCACTTGTGAGAGGCTGCTAACCTGAATAAAAAACATTGATCACCACCCTCAGAGTGCTGCCTGTTAGCCAATGTTCTACCCGTACTGCAGATTGCCTGTCCCATTTGTATCTTGCCAGTTTGTCCAGGAGAAGGCTTCCTCATGGATGGAGGCACTGAAAGAATACTTTCAATGCTCTAAGCAGTTATGGGACTTTCTGGATGAATTAATTTCTGCTGCTGGGGCTGCCAAACCCAGGTGGATGTGAAGTGGAACCCTGCTGAAAGTAGGTCAATGGAGAATGGGCATAGGATTGTGCAAGTAATTGCTTTTTCAGCTGAGCAGCCAAATAAAAGGGAGGGAAATAATTCAGAAGACAGACAAAATAAATGTTATTCTTTTCTTCTTATTTTAGTGCAGGGAAAAACAACCAACAAAACAAAACAAAATCTCACACTTGTATCAAAAAAAAACACTATTATTCAACATGAAACGGTACTTGTAAGCTAGAAAAGAATGCAAACAGTTTGCTGTTTAAACATGTTCTGTTACCCTGAAACCCAGTGGCACTCCTACAGTAGGAGGAGGTTCAGTTTCCCATTCTGCCTGATGTGATTTGAATCTGTATCTCTCAGGTAGCTCATCTAATCATCTTATCTACAAACACATATATTTGATTTATCTTATCTTGCTCCGTTTCTCACCTTCTTGTTTTCTCTTTGTTTCTTAATTTATCTTTTTCTTTCAGTATTGCTTATACTGGTACCTATTTTTCTTTCTTAACAAATATGTGAGCATACAGTCCAGGGCTGAAGCTGCACATGCATCTGTTGTAGGTTCCTAGTCAATGAGGAAGATGCCATCTGTGAACATAAATTTACTTATTTTGGCACTTATTTCTAAACACACTACCGATATTTCTTCTATGGACGTTAATGCTTGCTTGCCAGATGAAGTTTCTAGCACATTAGTAATAATCCCTAGAGCTCTGGGATTTTAGCAGACATTTATACCATGCTGTTGCAGAAAGTAACAGCCTGAGAAATCACAGAATATATCAGAGTTATAGTCAGAAAATGTCATTGAAATGCTGCAATAATTATACTTTCTGCAATAATTAAATTTTGGGTTCCCCTATGTATTTAAAAATCACTTCTCTGAAAATGAGGAACTAACTGTTTGACCAAATTCTTAGTTACTGACTGTTCTGAGAAACGGAGAAGTTTCAGTATGGTTCTGTGCAGCATGTGGAGTCCAGTGTCACTTGGTAGCAGCCCTTGCTTTGCTGACTTAATGCAGTGTTTAATTATTCCACAATGGAGATATTAAGATATTTTTATCTTTTAATTGCAACATTGAGGCTTCCACGCTAAGCTGTTGCGAGCAGCCTTTAGCAGTCATTCTTCCTGTCTGTGCTTTGTGACTATGAAAGGAAAGAAGGAATATGGAAATGCATCCCAGTTCTATGTTTGAAGTGAAGCACCTGACTCAGCAGAAGGATTTCACTGTTAATGTTGCTTGTCAGACTCGCTCCTTTTGTATAAAAGAGAGACAGAGATGAAAGGTGCTAACACTGCCTGAAATAGTTCTTTACATACAAGTTTTATTACCTGGAACTGATAAATAGAAGTCGTGGTTGAAGTCCACTACCCTCCAATAAGGAAAGCAATTAGTGTTATTTGCTTACCACCACCGTGCAGTCCAGTACAACCACATGATTATATAAAGAGTAGAACAATGACATGAAGAAAAATCCCCAAACTTGATAGAAACTTAAACCACATAATTATGCACATAGTTTGGAAGTATGTGTTGTTAGCAGTGTAATTTTCTCTCCTCTTCCTTTCCTGCTTTGTGTTTCATGCATCTTTTACTGTCATTTATATTACATTACACTATTGGCTCCTTGTAGTAAGGGGTGTTTCTTGCCATACTAACACATAACTCTTCTGGTGCCAAGATCTGTGGATTTAGATACCATGGAAATGCAAGTAACAGCTAGAATAAAAATGGGAAGAGGTTTTAGTTTGCTTAGCCATAAGGAAAAAATAATTAGCATGAGTTGGTCCAATAATGACATTGGTAGTGGGATGTTGACAAGAAAGTGATACTTAAAAATGGTCTACATACGACTTTCGAATGCAGGGTGAAACAAGTCCTTCAGACATCACGCATTCCTGTGCTGAGTGTGTTAGGGGTGATATTACACTAAGACCTGATCTACCCTTTTCGGTTGAGTCAACAAGATGTAACATAAAAATGGGACAAACCAAAGGTACCAAAGCATCCTGTACAGAAGAGCTGCTAGCAGTGGATGCATACAGCAACACATAAAGAATGGAATGTTCAGAGTGAGCATGCCCAGGTGTCAAGAGATATGAGTTGTTTAACTTAAATAAGTTTTAAATATAATGAACCATTTAGAGTTACAGTGTAGTGCAATTTAGTATGCTGTTCGCTTAGCTTCACTTATTTAGCCTCAGTAGCTAGATCTGCTGAAGCCCTAGGCCACAAGCTGTAAACTTGCACCTAGATTTACTGAACTCGTACAGAAATTCTATCTATTCAAGCAAGAAAAGGCCTTCGGAGACAGCACAAACCAGAAGATAATGACATGTGAAAAGAGTGTGAGGATTGCATGAAGAGCTCTTGCATCTTCTTGTAGGGTATAAATGCCATGGGATTTCTCTGTTCAGTGTCCCTCTCCAGAGACATCCAGCTCAAGCTGACCCTGCTGCTGTACCAGTTTATGAAATTACTTATTTTTATGAGATTCAATGCCCGAGACTCTGCTTCAGGAAATCTAAGGTTCAAACTTCAGAACAACTAACACGGGATGCTCAGACCAGACTGAGCTTCATTAACATCAGGTACACTTTAGAGTTTCCAGACATCAGCAGTTTAAAGATCATCTGAGTCAGAAGCTGCTTCCATACCTTTCTAATAGCCTTAAGCTGGCTCTTGGCTATTTTTTTTTTTCCCATTTATACTTTTTGCTTCTATAACTGTACTCCTATAGTGATCATTTCTTTGATGTCATTGTGTCTCACCCCCAAGCTGCAAGTTTTCACATGCATGTTTGATGGAAACCAATTCCAGGGACCTTCCTGGAGCTTGAGGAGAATTATAAGTAGACATGCAGCTTGTGGGGAAAATGTCAGCACATTTCTCAACACACTGACATGAGGGCTGTTAGCCACGGTTCACCTGCTCAGGCGTGTTGTGTCTGCTGCTGACACAAGCTGTTGCAGCTGAAGGCATGCAACTGCAGAAGCCTCAGTCAAGGTCTGAAATCAAGAAAGTACCATATTGAAGGAAAATTTTACCACAGGGCTAGATCAATATAAACGGAGAGCTCTGCTCAGCTTCTCTACCACAGTATGATGCGGAAGGCAAGACACAGGGAATGCTGGCAGCACAGGATGGGAGGAGTATGACCTCCTGTGCCCTACTAGTAAAAATGCCTCAGTGGCTCGTGGAAGAATACACTGGTAGCAAGGGACACTCTGCTGCTGCAGGGTTTAATTCTGCAGGTCTAGCTCGGCCAAAACTCAGCTGTTCTGACCAAGGATGGGGTCTTGACTTGGAGGAGAGGGTGAGAGCTCTTGGAAAGTTCTGTGTTGCTGGAGTGTGCATGTTCAAGGCTTAAGGCCTTGCTTCCAACAGCACTGATGCGTACGGCTTTCCCATGTTAATCATTTTGACTCATCCTTTTTTACCAAAAACTCAGGAGCCTACCCACAGTGAGTGGAATCAGAAAGTTGCATGTGGAAGGTAGCATGCAGATTGGACATGAAGTGTGGTGTGTAGCAATGTGAAGGAAGGTTACATTGGTGTTTGTGTTCATTATCTACAGCTGATGCATCAATGTGAAGCAGTTTTGTTCCTTTTTTTGAATTTAGTCTCAATGGCTTAAGAAATCAGTGCTCTGACCATGCTCCTGCTGGAAGTTACCACTACTTCAGCTGCAGAGGGATGGTGAAAACACCAACACACCTGGACAAACCGAACTGCAAATTTTTTTCAGTTCTTATTTTTTGTTATTTTGATTTGGATTTAACCACGCTCTCCTCTAGGCTGGACAGCACTAACAGATCCTTGCTACTTGCTACTCTTTTCAATCCATCAGCAGCTGGGCACTCATTATAAGACTTCTGAAGACAAAAAAACAGAAGTACTAAGCACATTATTGTCAAGAGAAACTATGACTGCTCAGAATGTTTGACACTAGCTTGAAAACCTAACAATGTGCTCTTGGGTTGACCTGTGGTAGAGATCAGATCCGTTGACCAGTAAGGACTTAAAATCATTGCCTTACATAGCAGGATCACCAAGCCTTGCACTATTACCAACACTTTCAAAAGGATCACAAATATTGTGGTATTTATTTTTTCTTAAAGCATCAGACTCCAAGTAACTCCAAGTTTAATTCTCTAAACTTAAATAAGTTTACTTCTGACTAGTCAGTACTTATAGAAAAAAAAAAAAATTAATTTGATTGCAACTGAAAAACATGATTCTTAAGTGCTCCCATGCCAGGGGAAACCCAAATGGAGTCAGCTTAAGTACATGATCCATAAAATCTCACAAGCAAATCTCAGGTTTTCTTTTGGATATCCTGACAAAGTTTTCAAGTATATTTATTACAACTGCTCTTCTGTATATACAGAGTCAGTGTGCACACACACACAGAGTTTAAAAGTGGTGATGCTTTCTTTCTCCTCAGACCAATGTAGCACTAGGCAAGTCACTTAACCCAGTTGCTTACAATCACTCACTGTTTTTTCCTCATTTTCTTACACCTGAGCTGACAGCCTCAGAATTAATTTTCAGAACAGAGTGTGAAATAAAATTGCATTATCTGTGGAATCGGGCATTAAGCATTTCTAATGGTCCTTTGAAAACTATTAAGAATACACGTGGCCAAAAGATGTCTACATAGCAGTCCTCTACGTCTGCAACAGACTATATCACCTGCTCACCTCACATGGCAGTGACACACTTCCCTATGGTCGTGAAAAACACTCAGAAGAAAACAAGTAATTCTTTTATCAGTGGAAGAGCTGAGGAGCATGCTCTGGACACAGCCTGGACTCCCTGCCTGAGCGGGAAGAAAGCAAAAACTGAGCACTTACTTGCTACCTGGGCACAGCCTGTCCAGTGCACCAAGTGAAGCTAAGGCCCCATGAGCACATGAATTGATGGCTTTAAATCTGAAGTTCTTATCACAACAAATTAGGAGTGAGGGGATAAAATCAGCCTGCATTTTCAACTTTCATGTTGTAATTTTCTATTATATATATGTTTTTGACTTTGCATGTGTTTTTATTTTTCCTTTGTAATCTACAGCATTTGTGTTTTCCTGCTGTTAAAAGGATAAAAAGGCAACCTGACAGATCGTCCTGTGGTATTTTTCAGACCTGAATACAGTAGAGGTACACCAGCAGACCAGAGCCACTACACTTGTTTGTGCTAGTGCAGCCAGAGCAGAGATAAAAGTCCCTGTCTCACAGCTCTTTTCCATGTATGGGGCCCTCAGAGGGGTGAGCAGTTTTTTTACCTTTCTCATTTGTTTGGTTACCAACATTCTTTCTTGGATAGGCAGTGCAAAGTATCTATCTAGTTGGTACTTTCTCTCTCGGGTACAGATCACCTTTCTCTGCATAAATACTAGACACCATTTGTTCTTGAGACACTGTAATGACACTTTCACATCCTCATCCAGGGCTGGTTTTGCTGCTTCTTGGCTGTAGCATAAAATAACTCCAATTCTGAAATATTGTCCTTTTGCTGGTAGGTTGCTGATCTGTCGGCAAGTCCAGAAGAGGTGGACAACGCCAGTGCCACATAGGTGTGCCACACAGAGGTGTTTTGTTTGTATCTCAGAGCAGCCATTCCACACTCTCTTGGCAGCAGGGCTATCTTATCTCTTCAGGGCTCTGATGTAGGTGAAATGAGCAGCAGAGCCATGACTGCCTTGCTGTCCTAGAAAACTACCTTTGCCCATGCCTAAAGTCACTTTTGCAGCTGCTACACACGTCCTTGGTGCCAAAGACTTCTCAGTGTACCTACAGCTCATTTATGTGCACATTGCCTGTGCCCCATGTCACAGAGACACCCACAAACCCAACAGCAGCCTCTGTCCAAAATGGGGCTTTATTGCAACCAAGGCTGCCCAGCACCCCTTCTGACCAAGTATCAGTGCAGATGCCTGTTGGGAATTAACCACCACACTGATCAAGGGGAACCTCCCACACCAGGGTACCTAGGTATCACTTACCCAAAGGGGCAGGGTTAGGTTCACTCAATCCACAGAGACTCCCTCAATCTGTGGAAGTGTCCCTGGATGGCACAGCCAAGGGGATGGTCCGACTGCCAGGCCCACTGCTCTGAAACAAACCAACTCCTCTGGTTCTCAGGAGGGACCCCATTTATAGCCTAGTTAAGGGTGTATCATGGTCATTCTAATTGGCTGAGGGGCAAACCCAGACAAGCCCAGACCTATTAACTAAGGGTCCAGACCATGAGGTGCAGCTTAACAGCCAAGGTGCCAAACCACTCTGGCACATCCTGGGTTTTTAGTCTATTTTTTCTGTCAGGAAGGCTGTATCTTCCACAGTCTACCTGGTGACCACAGTCACTACTTGACTGGTTTCCTTGAAGTGGTGGTGCAGTCACAAAGTTAAAAAGGAGTAAGGTTTAGTGCTCATTGTAGATCATCATTTCATTATCCAATATGGGAACAGACTTCCAAGTGAGAGAGCCTTTACCATTAACACAGATTTCACTACCATAAGTCATAACCATCATAACCAAAATCAGCATTAAGAGATAATAAATATATAAAAGCTTTCTCCAAGCAATTGGTCCCCAGCATAGCAACAATTGCTTTTGACTCTTTTGCCACTTTTTTAATCTCATTGCTGTGATCCTGAAGTGGCATTGATATGTTCAGGGTGTGCATGCTGCATTACTGACAGCATCTTCCAATCTCCACCACATGATGTAAGTTCATCATGAGGGCAAATCTGCATTGTCTTCCAGGTCCTGGTCATCACCAGTGAAAGCAACAAGGTGGTTTGCTTGTCTGTTTTCTGCTTATCTATTGTCCTGTAAGAAAACACAGTTTAGAAACCAGGCTTCAGTGTTAGAAGTGGGGACTATCCATCGAGCACGAATACAGGGAGATCTTCCATACCCATCCAGGGCTTCCCAGGCATATAAGCCTCTGGGTTTTGCCAGAGTCATAATACCAGTGGAGGGCAGCTTCCCATTACAGGTTGGCCCATGTGTGTCTCCAGTGGGGACAGCTGTCTTTAATGGCTGCCAGTCTCCAGACTTTTGTACAGCCTGTTTCCCACTGAGTGGCTCCATTGTCTGCTGCCAGCAGGAGGATGGGCAACTCCCCCACCCGTGCACTACCCTCCCCCGCCCCCGTCTGCTTCATATTGCCGCCTGGCTCCCGTATGATGGGCAGATGCACCCATGACCCACAACCCATTGCTGGTTCTGTTGAAGTTATACTTGGGACAGCAGCTGTTAACGCATCGATTGTTAAACACCACTGCCCATCAGGTTTATGAACTGGCCAGACTGGAGAATTTGAAGGGGAGTGGGTGCGGCTAATTATCGGTCTCTTCTCCGGATAACTCCTGCAATGCCCCGTTCAGCCGCAGCTGGCAGAGGGGGGTTGAGCAACGCAGGGCATTTTAGATTGCGGCAATGCAGGAGCAGCTACAGGGTCCTAACGCGAGCCCCTTCCACCCTGCAGCTCCCGAAGCTGCGCACAGAGCCACTGGGCAGGTACCACCGCCTGCCTGCTAACAATAGATTGAATCCCAATATATTCCCCTTGTGAGGGCTTAAGGCCACCTCCACAGCCATCATCCACGTTTTCCTGGGCAGACAAAACTTGAGTCTGAGCCATGGAACATTTTTCTGCTGTACCCATTACACCTGGTATGTTTATGGATTTCCTCAAGGGCTTGATTCCTAGCTCCTTGGATATCTGCTTATTTAGGACACTAATTTTGGCCCCTGTATCAATTATGAACTCTAAACTTACTCTCTTCAGACCCACGGGAATGAGTATATAAAGTTCCCTGTTAGTGGACCATTGGCAAGAATTCACCCCGTGGAGTGTGTGGCCCGAACCCCACACTGCAGCTTCTAGCTTTTTTAACCCCTTCGGTTCCTCTCACAGGGACTTTTCCTGTCTTTCCAAAGAGCAGTTGGTGCCCCCACTTCTCCCGGGTCCCTCCTTTTCCCCTCTAGCAATTTCAGATATGATTGGTGGACATTCCGTGCAGTGCTGCCCAAGGTATTCCCAGCGCTGTCGCTTTTCTCCACAGGTCACTCCTTGCTGGATCATAAGTTCAACCTAGTTTGCCTCAGGAGAGTTCAGACTCCCACAGGGGTGGCTGGTCGGGGAAATGTTTGCGACTGCTTTTTGTTGCACCCTCCTCTTCTTGCCATTGATGCCACCGCCTGGATCAGCCCAACCACCAAAGAGACTCTCCACAAATACTGTTTTTGTTTCACCCAGCTTACATGAAAACCTGTCCTGGAGCTCATTGTGCTAGGATCCTGACCATGGAGTGGTATGGACAGTGAATCATAGAATACTCTGGGTTGGAAGGGACCACCAAAGGCCATCTAGTGCAACCCTCCTGCAGTGAGCAGAGACATCGTCAACTAGATTGGTTTACTTAGAACCTCATCAAACCTGATCTTGAATGTCTCCAGGGATGGGGCCTCCACCACCTCCCTGGGCAACCTGTTCCAGTGTTTCACCACCTTCACAAGTAAAGAGCTTCTTCCTAATACCCAATCTAAATCTACCCTCGTCTAGTTTAAAAACATCACGCCTCATCCTATTGCTACAAGCTTTTGTAAACAGTCCCTTTCCAGCTTTCCTGTAGGCCCCCTTCAGGTACTGAAAGGCTGATATAAGGTCTCCCCAGAGTCTTCTCTTCTCCAGGCTGAACGGGCCCAGCTCCCTCAGACTGCCCTCATAGGAGAGGTGTTACAGCCACCTGATAATTTTTGTGGCTCTCCTCTGGACCCACTCCATCAGGTCCATGTTCTTCTTGTGTTGAGAGCTCCAAAGCTGGACACAATAGTCCAGGTGAAGTCTCACCAGAGTAGAGTAGATGGGCAGAATCACGTCTCTAGATCTGCTGGCCATGCATCTTTTGATGCAGCCCCAGGATGTGATTGTCCTTCTGGGCTCCAAGTGTACGTTGTTGGCTCATGTCCAGCTTCTCATACACCGGAAACCCCAAGTCCTTTTCCACAAGGCTGCTCTCTATCACCTCACCCCCCAGACTGAATTGATAATGAGCGGTGTGGGGGTTCTCGTCATGCAGTCCTGTACACTTCTCTTTTAACAACAGGTTGCACCTCCTTTTCCTCCATTTCCTCAGTTTCATCAGGACTGTTTTCATCAGGGTCTCCCCAGATGCCTCCATCTGAATCCTCGTGATTAACTTGTGGATTTGTACAGCCCTGGGGGAATTCTTTGTCTGTGCCAGCATCAGCTCCATCAACAAATGTGTCCTCTCCTTGTCTCTTTTCCATTCTCTCTCCAGGTACTGGGCTTTAGATTCTAACATTCTGGAGTCTTCTGCACCTGAACCAAACAGGCATCTGGAACGGTGTTACCCAGACATCAGGCAAGTCCTGCATCTCTTCAAATAGCTGTTTCATTTTAAAGACAGAGATCTTGGAAGCTTTTTTTTGTTCCTGAGCATTACATCCCCCAAGGACGAATGGGTCACAATTCTGGATGTATATTAGGCGACAGTTCCTAAAAATGAGTGGTGATCAATTTGTGAAGCAAGGGTTGTTTCCCAGAATCACCACTTGCTAAGCACCTGTGAAGAAGAGCTACCAGAAAGGATATGTATTTCTAAAATAGCAACTTAATTGATTCTATGTGGTTTGTGTCTTGCTCTTTGATGGTGAAAACTTAACTCTAGTACAAGGCTCAGTGTCTAAGTGGGACAATGTCTGAAAGCCAGGTGCTTTCCTGTGAGTTATTGTATTTTATTTCTAATTTTAATCTCCTTTGTTGTTTTCCATCCAGGATGGAGAAGAGCCACTAGACTACTTTGCTCGCTGTGGCAGGATTGCAATTTGGTCATAGATTTTGAACTGACCGGTAAGCAAGAACATCCACAGGGTGGGACTAGGTGCAGTGCAGAGGTTTCCCCACCCTCGTGCTGGCTGGAGATGTTATGTCCCCAAAGCACAAACCAATGTCTTAGAGATACCTTTGCTTGGGCCCCCAGAGTGGTGTAATGTACTTTGTACAGTACAAACACTTCATAAGCTCAAAGCAGTTCTGTTTACTAATGTCCTTGTGGTGTATGTGGTACACGAGGATTAGCTTTACTGATTATCGTTAAAATGTTGTCTCCACTTCTTTTTGCCTATTACAAAAAATATTCTGCTGGCTAAAGCCAAATAAAATGTTTTGTACTATTTTACCTAGTTAGCTGCAATAGCCTTGACGTAAATCCTTTGTGATTTCCCTATAGTATAACTTTGCCACCTTACCAGACTCCCCAAGCAGGAACTAGCACAAGGGTTTTGACTGCCACAAAGGGAGTGAGTTCCCAATTATTGCTTCAGTTGATTTCACAAGGAGAAAAAAAAAAAAAAAAAAAGAAAGAA
>JAAGNO010012662.1:0-63802 GCA_033439905.1 Ceryle rudis | reverse complement strand
GAAAGGTGGGGAAGTCAGGGAGACCTTCAAGTACTCCTGCACCACCAGCCCTCGCTCCAGCTACTCGGACTCCAGGTACGGCCTGCCGGGCAGCGCCGAGCCGGAGGGGGCGGGCGGCGCCGCGCTCGCCCTGGCCAGTCCCCGTTCCAGCCTCTGCGGCCCCGAGGGCCGCGGCGCGGCGGGCGCCGCCGTGGTCAGCCCGCGCTCGAGCATCTCCAGTCAGAGCTCGCGGAGCTCTCGCGGCTCCATGAGCGCCTACCCCGAGCTGCAGCTGCCCTCGCCCCGCTCCTCGCTGCTGGGGCCCGGCCTGCAGGAGGACGGCGCCGTGTCCGAGCTGGGCGACGTCTACCACAAGATCCATGCCCAGTCCCCGCCGCGGCACGACCAGCAGCACCCGGCCGCTGCCCCTGAGGCGGGCCCCCCCTACGCCTACAGCCCGACCAAAGGCTCCGCTTCGGCTCCAAAATTCAAGCTCCCCTACCAGGTGACGCCGTGCCGGGAGAGCGGCCCCAGCCAGGCGGAGAGGCGGCTGGAGGCGCTGACGCTGGAGCTGGAGAAGGAGCTGGAGATGCACATGAAGAAGGAGTACTTCGGTGAGTTGAGCGGGCGGCCGCGGGGCTGGAGGGGGCGAGCAGCTGAAGGGCGGCGGTGTGCGGGGCCTGCCCGGAGTCGGGTGGGTTCGGCTCTGGAGAAGACGAGCGTGTGATGCCCTGGGCTTCTCTGGACCAGGTACCTGCTGAATCGCCACAAATGCTGCCTGTCTAACCGATGTCAGAGGCGCTAGCATCAGAGCTCGTTCCGGGTGTTTGATCCCTCTCCCGTCTATTACTTACACGTTAGTTAGGATGTATGTTGCTTCCCCTTCCACCTGTGATGGGAGGCTCGCTCGAGGTCTTACAGAAGCTGTTTGTGATTGTGGGGCTTACAGTGACTCCCGTTTGAGTCCCTTCCTCTTGGGTTGCTGAAGCTTCACCCTCAACCTCCAGCATCCCTGAGGCCGTGATGTTTGCAGTTGTTCTCCTAGACCATTTGTGATAACTTTCATAGATGATGAGCCTAGCTAGTGAAACAATTTTTAGTCCCTCGTTCAAGAAGATTTATGTGCAATTTTGGAGTGCGTGTGGGAGCCCAGTGTTGTTTCTGCCTCCAGCAAGCAAGAAGGCTGTTGGGGGTTGATGTTCTCCCTGGGACAGGAAGGAAGTTTGGGGGAGAGGAGAGCCCTCTGTCCTTGCTGAGGCTTAATCAGCCTATTGGTCATCTTCTGAGTTTTTGATGCTTCTTTATAGAACAAAAGGAACTTCTTGAAATAAGCAAACACATCTTATAGTCACACTAGTTAATATTAAACACCCCTGCTCTTCTTACTGTGTACTGGGTGGAAAAGGCTAAAATGCTTTTGAAAGATGGTCCTGGAGCATGCAAATACTGCCCTATTTTTCCTGTGCTGCGGACTGCAGATGAGCTGGGTTACTGCTGGCCTTGGGCAGCCCTCAGGAGTGGCTTGAATGAGAGGTGAGGTCTTGGGCATACGGGTGTCAGAGCTCTGGGAAGAGGAGGAAGAAAGAGGCCTGGGAAGGTGAGGGGCTGTGAATGAGCCAGTCCCCATCTGTGGCTTTTGAGGGGACTGCTATCTCCATGCCTTTGTGTGCTGCCTGGTGTGATGAGAGCTTGCTGTTGGTTGTGATTTCTGACCAACATGAGTGTTGCTGAGGATGTAGACATTCATTTTGTTGGTTGCTGATTTAAACACGAGGATCCAATCTGTCTTTTGTGCAGCATTAGTGTACTCTGCATGGAAGGGAGGAGTTCCAGGGCTCCTGGTAATTGTCTGGGAGATGCTTGTAGTGAGACAGACTAGGGCAATCAGTGGAGGTAGCCAAGTGAGCAGTATGTTCTCCTACTAGGAAAACCGTTCTGTGAACTGTAGTGGCATGGTTTCTGCAAGCCCTTGTGCCCACACAAAGGTAGCTGAAGGCAGTGCTTACTGCTTCCCTCCATCTGCTGTGGGGCTGCTAAGAAAGCCGTCACCCATTGCATCTTTTGCAGGGTCTGGCACTGGGTGTGGTACTCCTGATCAGCTGAATGGCTCCAGCTGAGGACAGTAATGATTCACTTCTGAGTATGTGCAGAAGCTGGATGGGAGGTCTTGTAAACACAAGCTTCAGGAAATACTACCTTCAAAATTTCTGTGGTATAGAGAGACTGAGAAATGAGCTATAACTTATTTCTTAGGCTGAACATATCTTAAGTCCTGAGCACCTGAGAAGGGTTTTTAGTGGCCAGGGAAGCTGGGTATGTGATCAGGGACTCCAGGAGCAGCCCTGAGAAATCTGTGTTGTGGGTGGCTTTTTCTTATTTGTAAGAATTGTCTGTTGCGAGTGTCTCTACTTGCAGGTGTATTCTGCAGCAACATGTTGCAGCATGCCCTAAACCTCAGCAGATGTGTCCTCAGTAGGGTCAGCGGCAAGCTTGTGCCTTTATGCTTAGAGAGTGTATGTACCAGCTGCTCTGTAGGTATTTGTTGTAGAAGCACAGAGAAGTGCAGCTGTGACTTGCACTTGGAAGCACATGAAACTCGGGAAAACTGGGGTGCTTTTAAAAGATAAAGTTGATTTCTGCGAGTTGTTGAGGTTTTGATAAATCCTGACGGCACTGATCCTGCATTTCTGGCTGAGGTCACCCATGGAGGTGAATGCTGAGCTTTGGCACAGAAAGGGCTGGCAGGGATGACCACAGGCCAACAGATCAGAGATAAAAAGAGTCAGAACAGGATGGGGAGAAGTCTGCTGTTTAGTTAGACTTACCTGAGAAGGGTCTTAAGCAATGTTAATAACAGGAAGCAAGGAGAAATGCAGCTCACACATAATACAGCTGAAGTCTTTGCTTACGCATTCACTCCATTAGCATTGGTGTCTAGCGCATTCTGAAGGCAATTGTGGAGTGTTCTGTGATGCCCATGGAGAACATTTCTGTTAACATGCTAAGCCAGTAAGCTAACAAGGTAGAGGAAACAGAAGAAATGGTTTAATTATCCTTAATTAGATGAGCTCAATTGTTTACTGAGTAAATACTTGTGAGGATGCTGGTGATTGTACTGTGTTCTGTTGGGTGTGTCTGTCAATCTGTTCTCCCCTGTCTCCCCTCTACCCACCACCCCCCAAAAAAAAAAACAAAAACAAAATGGTAATTGAAAAATTGAGCTGTGTGTTACTTTGAAACCAGGGTCAGGTGACCAACCTGGAGGAGAAACAACTCCACTCTGTCATTCTGTTTATGAGTCAGTTTGAGTGTTCCTCTAATCATGCTTATGCTGGCAGTCACTAGCTACTCTCCCACACCTCACTGCTCTGCTTCAGGAGGAACATGGAGTCTAGGGAAGATAAATACACAATGGAGGACATGTGCGTGGTTGGAGCATCAGAGAGGCTCTGGGGGGAGCCAAGCAGTGTGCAAGCCAACAGGTCTAGGGGACTGACAGCCAATCTGCCCATGCTGGTATGAATGGCTCTGAGCAGCACTGTGCTGGGAGCTTTGCTTTACTGCTTCACCTTCTACATCTCCCCTTTCATCCATCACTCTTCAGTGCCTGTAGAGAGAAGGAAAACGCACTGCTGCAGTTGGTTTAATCTTACTGAAGATGACAATGCTGCTAAAAGAGTGCTCTGCATCTGCCCTACCCCCAGTTGCACAGCTGAGGTAGCACCCTTCCACTTCCGAGTGCTCCCACCAGCATGTTGCAGCCACATGCGCTCACTGATCTTACAGAAAACGAACACTGGAGAAGGAAGGAGAGGGAGAGGGAGGGTTGTTCTGAGCTGGATTGGTGAGCTGCTCCAGTTCATCCATGTTGAAGTGGCTGGAGCTGATCCAAGGGAGAGGGTACAGACAGAGGCCTCCAGGAGGCTGAAACCATTCCTTTGGCAGCAGCCTGCAGCTGGATTGGGTAAAGCTCTTAGACTTAATTCCCTTGTAGCTGCTTCCTATGCAAACTCTGCCCATACTGCTTCATCCTTAACCCTCTGAGACCTCCTGTCTGTAACTTGTCAGTGTACTGACAAGTTAGTAAATATGCTTTGTTTAGTGACATGGTGAGAAGAGAGGTAAGACAAGTACTTTCACTTTCATAACTGTTTGCAACTGAGTGTTTGTATGTGATGAGGTGAATGGTCAAAGTTATGTTTTGGGGATATTTTAAAATAATGTGTGTCCTGAGGTGTCAACAGGACATTTGTAGCTCTTGGAAAGTCATCAGCTCAGGTGCTGTCTTAAATTCTATTTACTTTGCATAATTCTTCAATCTGATATCTAGATGTTGAAAAAGACAATTTAAGGCAACAATCTGATAATTGACATGCCTGTCCAAGTCAAAGCAATCCTTGTGGGACTGACTGCAAAACTACAGCTTGTCATCCACTGGGCAGGGAAGTGTCATCATTTTGAACAGTTATGCTGATTTGGCTGTTGCTTTTGAACGAGCTCTCTCTGTATGTCCTGTGGCTCCACTGGTGTGTTGTCAGAAATGGAAAGAGTTGATGGAGAGGTGCAGGCAGCAATTATGCACTCTTGGCAGCCTCTGCTCTGTAGAAGCCATTGTCCAACAAGGACTGTCTGCTCATCTTGGTCAGCATGGTGGCATCCAGTGCAAGAAGGGACTTAATTTTTTCACCCTCTTGAACTAAAAACGAGGTGGAAGGGACACTGTGAGACTAGGGAGGCAAGGGGGTGCAAATTATCCTCCTTGTGCAAAGTCTAGAGAGACAAGCAAGTTTGCAATCTTGATGGCATCCTTTGATGCCCATGTGCAGTGCCATTTGTGAAGGTGCTTTTCTTCATCTCTGCACATCAAGCATGTTCCCTACCCCTTGCTGCCACCTTACCCCCATAACTCTTGAATCTGATATGCAGAATACAGCAAGTTCATACTGTGTATGGTACTCAGTGAGAAACAAACAGTCCTATCAGAGAGCTGTCCTCTTTTTTGTCTTCCACAGGCCCCTTTATCTGATTCTTCTCCACCCTGAGGGAAACACATACTTTCTCAGTACCCTACAGATTTACCAAGCAAGGCAGAGCTCAGTTAATGCCTCATAATTAAACATAAACTCTGTATTCTGTTAATTACTATAGTCATCTGTCTAGCAAAAGCCTGTTCTTACCCTGGCATGTAGACTTGACTTTTGAGAGCTCATTGATCTTTCCAGAAAGCCACTCAGTGGTACCAGCACACATATGTTGGAGTACCATCAAGAGATGCTGCTGATAACATTCTGTTGAGAAGCCTTTGGCCTGGTAGGTAGATGAAGGGAAGAAATAGATCCCTAGACCCATTCAGGTGCTTTATGCCTTTTAGGTACATAGTCATACATGCAAATGCATTACTTTCCATTGAGAAGTCGTGGTAGTGTTGCAGGATTGGGTTTTGGGCCCTACAGTGTGCTTGTGGAGTCAGAATTGTATGTTCGTGTTTCTTCTATGTGTGTAGGTTTATGTGACAGAGGAGTGTATATACAATTGAGATCAAAATTAAGATGTAACAGTGGTAAGTCCCTAGAAGTGCATTGCCTAAAGTTGAAATGTGAAAACCTGAATGAAATTCAGGTGAGTTTGCACTTGGTGAGCAGAGCACTTGAGATACTTGCTGAAGGAGTGTTTTCCATCTTATGATTTCCTGAAGCTTTCTTTGTGAAATATTAGGTCTTTCATATTTCCATCAAAATAGAGGTAGCTGATATGTCATGCTGGATTTGGAAATAAACAAGATTTGTTGTCTGGGAATTACTTTGTATTTATCTTTATCTGAGCCTAGAAATCCACTCAGCTTTGATAAGCAGCTAAGATCCTTCAACTTTTGCAATCGAGGCTGCCCTGTGGAAAAGGATTTATTTTCTACCAGGTTTGAGCAAACATCTAAGTGGAAATAAATTTAACATGGTGGTGTCTGCCAAAGTGTTCAAACAAGTCATGTACTTCAGAGTTTCATTTTGCTAATCTCCCAATTTCATCTGGAAAATACATTGCTGAAACCGATTTGAGAATGGTCAGGCTTTTTTTCGTTGACATGCAAGAAAGTCCTCAAAAGTAAGGTCAGACAAGGGAAGCTTGTGTTCACTGGGGAAGGTGCAAGAGTTGCAGTGGGAGGTGCTGGGGTATGTGGGAGCTCCTCTTGAGTTCTCTCTGCATTGTTATAAAAGCACTGTGTGCAGAGGGGTGCAGTGACTTCCAAAGAACTGCCACATGTTTCATTAGGGCTACCACAGATGAAGTTTCAGATGAAGATGTTTGGATAGGTAATAGGCATATGCACTACTGATTAAACTCCTGCTTTAACTTGGTCTTTCCTGCCACCTTATAGTTTGGGAAAGTTACCCCTGCAAATGTTGTACCTGGTTGCTTTTGAGCCACAGGGTGATGCAGTGATGTGCCAAGGGGGCTAAGGAAGGGACAAACCACCCAGCTCTGCAGGTCTGAGGTAAAGGGGATTATTTACATGCAAAATGCATGTGGAGAAGGAAGCTTCTTTCAGCCTATTTCAAAGAGTTTGTGTCCTTGTGGAAAGGATACTGGTTTTCAGGGGTTGAGTGGCACCTGTGTTGCAGTTTGCTCTGGTTTGGAGTGTGCTGTGCCTGGTGATCTCAGAGCCACAGGTCCGCTGTGTGAAACTCTGAGCAGTTTGTTAGATCTGCTTGATTTCTAGGGTTCTGTCACAAACTCTGAGACAGGTCTGTGTTGCGTTCCTCAAGTAAGAGGCTCTCAAATTTCTGGAGGTAACATCAGGCTTTTAAACATACTCTTCTCCTGGTGGCCCCAATCAGATCTGCCTTCCTGGGGGAGACAGGGAAGCATCCTAAGCAAGATTCAAAGTTGGGAAAAAAAAAAAAGTTTCTCTAGTGGAGTTTAACTTGCATTGGAGGCTGTTTACATTGCCTCTGAGCCTGATCCTCCTTAATGATTTGCGTGTGCAGTCTGATGTTAAGTCATGTACTGGAAATTTGTACACGTTGGGAGTAAATAGCTTAATGGATTCTTTGGCTGCTATGCTTTTCAGAGTAGAAATGTGACCCTGTTGTGATGGAACAGGTAACTGTCAAAGTAACTGTAGTTATGTGATAGAAATCGATGCTTCTTAGTGGAAAATTTCCCTGAAATCATATAATTTTTACATTTAAAATGTGTAAATGGTACAACTTTATGTGCTCCCACTGATGACTTGGGGGCAGCAGTGAAGCTATCAGTCTAGGCTGAAATCCTTAATATCCATGGCTAATAAAATAGGATATAAATATCCCTATTACAGTCATGTGGATATTTAAAGCTTAGAAAGCCTTCTCAAAGCAAGGGAAATTGCCAAATGTTTATTTAAAAAAAATTGGGGGGTCTATTCTGTTGAAGTAATTTTCAGATGTTTAAAAGGCTTGTTGATCAGTGGAAACACAATAAAAAGCAGTGATAAGCCAAACAGTTTTACTAAAGCAAATACAATATGCAGAAATTTAGTAGGCTCTGGTCTTTGTCTCCTACCTGTATCATATGTCCTGAAAGCTATCACAGGACAGTGCTTGACAGACCTATAGTCTGGGGTTTTCCTCAGCAGTGCCTGGAGCCCTATGGTGTTGGAGAGGCCTCTCCTTTGTACTGGACCCAGCTCAGACACTAGCAGAGGATGTGATCCTGCAGTGCCATTCGGTGACAGGTGCTTGGGCAGTTGCCCTTATTGGGGTGAAAGTGTTTGGATCCTGCGGGACTCTGTTCCTGAGGTCCTCTGCCCTGGTGGTGGGAGGGGAGATGCAACCACTCCTGTGGTGTCTCAAAGTTCCTGCTTTGTCTCAGCCCACTGAAGTGGAGTGGTTCTGCTGCTGACATTAGTTGTGTCCGAAATATTTTTTCTCTGTGGCTGGAGGAACTTGGTGTCTCTTAGAGTAGAATGTGGTGTTTGTCCAGGAGTGGCATAAAAAAAAAAAAAAAAAATCAAAGTGCCTCCTCTCTGACAGGCCTGGGAACGTATGCTATAAAGCAAAACTGAAGCATCAAAAAGCAAGAAATGTAGGAATGTGTATGGTGTCTGTAAGTTTTATTACAAGCTTAAAAAGACTCATTTTGGAAGGCTGCGTTCAGCTGCCTGAAAGGTTCAAGTCCTGACATGATGGCTGTGATGTGGCATTGCTTGGAGATGCTCCAGGGGCGTGACAGCTCCCAAGGCTGGCAGCAGGATTCCTGTTAGCTTGTTTGGGAGCAGGACCAGCCTTCAGCTCTTAACAAAATTAACAGATGTGCTGATGATCAACCAATAAATGTCAGTGTTTGGCTGCACTTTTATGTCGTTTTTCACTGTGCCTGTGTGGATGCTGTCTCCAGAAATTCATTTAATCCCTTCTGTATTGGAGAAGATATCTCTCTTGTGTGATGTGTTATCTCTTTCTGTTAACCTCACTGCATTGTTCTAACTCCCTATTAGCATAGCTTTGTTTGTTACTGTACTGTGAGAGGAGCACAAGAAAACAGCCAAGCAAATCATACCTCTTCCAGCTGGAGTATTTAACATTGTCTGAAACTTCATTCCTTGTTTTTTGGAGTGGTTTTACTAAATCTCTAATGTCACATTTGTGTGTTCCACCAAATGTTTAAGAAAAGACCTATGATTCATTAAGGAAAAAAAGCCCAGCAACCCAGAGCACAGTTATTTAATGCTCGTCTGAGAACTACTGTGCATATAAAACATGTAAGAGCTTACACGGGGACTCAGCTGGGGGTAAGGGTTTACTAATAGTGATATTTCTTTCCAAATTTGAAATGCTGGAGAACTTCCTCTTAGTAGGTTTTGCACAAACGCTGTAGGCAGTTGGGTTTAAACCTCTTGTTCCTGGGTTGCTGGGGTTGTGATGGTGCCTTGTGCACTGACAAGGGAAGCTCAGCTGTTGTCTTGCCCAGTGTGTCTGTAAGCTTTTCCCTGCTGCTGAGAGAAGGGGATGGTGGTGGCAGCTACTGTGTGACTTGTAAGAATGGGTATATTGGGTTGATTTGATTGGTGCTGCACATTGGGGTTGGTCTGCTGAAGGGTGCTGCATGCTGGCTGTGCACTGCAGGCATGCTTAAGAGTTTTCTCTGTGATGAATTTTTGGGACCTGAGCTACCCAACAGAGAACTGAGATTCTCCAAGTGCCAGGGATGAGAAGCCAAATAACTGAATTGGGATGTGATCAGGTTGGAGAACTGACACAAATACTTAAGGCTAGATTTGGGGGAGATGGTTAATTCTCACTGAATTGCAGGCAGCTGCACTGAAATGCATTTATCTTGCTGGGAGTGGTAATGTGTGTATTTCTGAATATTGGAAGAAGTGCAGAGAAGGCACACTGCAAATGTAAAGAATAGTACATATGCAGTATCATCTATTGTCATGAAATAGCCAGGAAGTGGTTGAAATGGACAATGAAGAGGCATTTAAAAGGTTACAGAAGGTCATGTCTGGCTATATACCATTGCTTTTTTAAAAACTTTGGCTGAACAAGGCTCAGTTCCAAGCATGTTCATAGCTTTTGTGAAAAGTAGATAGCTGTTGTGGAAGAACTGCTTGGGACTCTCAGATGTTTTCCTGGCAATCCAAATATTTATTTAATTGGTGAACTCTTTCATTTGCAACACTGGAAAAGTGAAAACAAGATGTTTTCTCTCATTTACTGTGGCCGCGTGGGGGGGGGGGAATTTTGAAGTTAAAGAGAAATGAAAAGCCATTCCTAAATGCGGTTTGACAATTTTGCCTATTTAGATGCTCCAGCTTGGTTGGATATATTTCCTGTGGCCTGTGGAGACCCTGTGGCCTCTCCAGGCATGGGAAATAACCTTTCATTCTGGTGGTCATTGCATAAACCCTTATCCTGTGCCACAAGTTTGTCTACAAGTGTATGCAGTGCAGGGAATAGATATCCCTTGAGTAAAGATCCTGGGCTGGAACTTGAATGGTTCTTCAACACTTTCTCCATCTCCTCAATGTTACTATTGTGCTGGCAGTCCCAGCTTGTGGGGTTTTGGGGAGCATTGGATAAGGCTAGTCCTGAACATGAGTCTCTGTTTGGCTCAGTGTGGTGAGTTAATGAACTTGAAACACAGGACCAGGCAACTTCTGGGGTGTCCCAAATTTAGATGGGAGCAATTAGAGATTCATTTTTGTGCATGAGTTTTGCACGTGCAGAACTGCAGCATGCATGCAGGGCATAGTTGATTGGAAACCTTTGTTAGAAAGGGAGTTCTAACAAAGTGGGGAGATGTGTGATTGTTTGCTATTGTAATAAATCAAGTGCTGACCTGACTGAATAGAGACAGCTGAGATCTCTCTTGCTGTGGCTTGGTTCAGTTTTCCTGGCCTCTCAGGTATGATGTTGCCTTCACTGGAGTAGGATCTTAACTTCATGTTCTGTCTTTGTTCCTGGTGTGAAATTCCTACTAAATCCATTTGTTTGGGCCATATGTTGAACAATTGGAAAATAATCACTGAGGGAATGGTTCTGAGCAAGGGGATAGTGAATAGACTTACTTTGCCACTTATCCATGCTTTGCTTAAGCTAGACTGGCAACGTGCTGCTGTCTGCTGCTCTGCCTGTTCTTGTCATCAACATGAAATACAGCAGGATTAGACCCATGGTCTCTGTGGACTGTCTCAATTGTCACTCTTCTTTCTACCTTTCGATAACTAAGTTACTTCAAAGAGAATGTTGAAAGGTAGAAGCAGCAAAATATACTGGAGCCCAGAATCAGCTGAGACAAAGTAACTGTTTACACCAGGCAGTGGAAAGAGCTGTAATTGGCAAAATGTTGGAGATCTCAATGTTTCTCTGTGTTGTGGCAGTTGCCATGCTGTTAACCTTGAGCATCCAAATTCTCAGGTGTAAATGGGGGAAGCAGGTAATTCCTCAGGGGACAAGGCAGAAGTTTTGATTAATGGCTAATAATTCTTGCAGCTCTATTTTTTGCCAAGCAGTTATGTGAAAATTTTTCTGCAATTGGTGGGTTGCCCATTTTTAATCAAAGCCATGTTTCCCAGTTCTAAACACTCGATTTAAAACAGAGCTGCACAACAACCAAGTGTGTTAGAGTCCAGATTTTGAGCTGGTTTGAAAAATAAGCATGTAATTTTCTGAAGTGTAGGTCAGTAGCTGGTCTTCCTAGAAAGTCTGTTGGCTTGTTGTACCTGTTCCTGGCTAGAGCAGGGCTGAGTCTCTGCAATGCAGCCCTGTCAAGTAGCAGTGGTTCTGCTGTGGTGGAAAACCCCTGCGGCTCAGATGCAGACTTATCAGTTTAACTCAGGAAAAAACCCTCAAGACAACTCAAAATAAAATCCATACAAGGTATTAACTAATTAAATTTTAATTTTGAATTGGAACACTTGTCTGATAGATCAAGACCTCTCTCATTCATGACAGTCCTGTTAGGTCACAGGGGCATGTTTGACTTATTTCTGACAGCTTGGAGTCATCTCTAGTTGTTTTTATTACACCACAGAGATCAGGAAATAAGTAAATCCACATCTGTGCTTTGCCTTGTTTCTCTGGCTGGTCTGTCCAGCTGCCTCTGTACCTCCCAGGACTTACTCACCATGGAGCTGTCAGGTATATGGCTGCTTTGTGCTCTGGCTGCAACAGTGATGTGCAGTTTGCCTGGGAACTTGGTATATTGACAGATAGACACCAACCTCCCGCAAATTATGATGTAAATAACAAAGAGTAGGTGGACTTAATAGCGTGAAAGAGGGCTATAATGCTCTAAGTTCTGCTGACCCCTTTCAGCTTGTACAACCAGCTATTGGCACTGAATTCCCAAGCTGTTCTGCACACTTGTGGGAGATGGGCTTATAGAAGATTGAATCCTAGGAAAGGTCCATGTTGCAGAAGCTAGAATCCCACTGTCTCAGGGCACTGAAATGTCAGTGTGAACAGTCTAAAACCAGGGACTGAACCTGACTTTTTTTGTGCATGTGATTTCAGCAGGGTGGAGTAGAGGTTACGTCCAGATACAGACTTCTGCATCCTCTGCTTTTCCTCTGTCGTCTTCTGCCCAGAACAGAAGTCACTTAAAGGTATAAAGATGTAAACCTGGAGAGGATGTAGAGAGCAGAGGAACGGGTAGGGACATGGGTGGTGAATGTGATGCCCACTGCCTCTGATCTGCAGTTGGTTGCAGAGAACACTCTGAAGCTATGTATGCTGTGAATGAAGTGCTGGGGCTCTGGGTACCATTGCCACTTTCTGCCTTTGGTTGCCTTTTTTCAGCAAAATAAGTCCTGCTTATGGATACTTTTTTTTTTTTGGCAGCCATCAAGTGTTGTCTCAGATGCTGTTTTACAGAATAAGAAAAAAGCTTGTTGTTTTGCTTGGCCTGGAAGGAGAATTGCCCAGTCCTATTTCTGTATGTTACTTTTGAGGGAGACATTGCTGTGCAATTTTGGTGAGAGTGGCTGTGCTGGGTGGTGTTGCCAGGTCTTGGAGAGTGATTCAGGGCTTCCTGGCAACCACACAAGCAACACCTGCAAAGCAGGTCACTGCCCAATTCAGAGAGGGGGGGAAAAAAAAAAAAATCAAATCCACAGCAGGTTTGGGCTTGGAGCTTTGAATGCAGCACAAAGCAGGCATAAGGCAAAGTTTGCCCCTTGATGTAGTTTCTGGCAGAATGGAGGTGTGGCAATTAAATTGCCAAATCCCATGTTGCCCTAAAACTTCAGAGAACCCTTGTGCCATGGGGTGGAAGGATTCAGGAGTGCCAGACTACACCTTTTCAAAAAAAAAAAAAAAAAAAAAAAAAAAAGCCAACCACAAAAAAAAAAACAAACCACCCCCCCAAAAAAAAAAAAAAAACCCAAACCCACACACAAAGAACCCAACAAACAAAACCAAACTCAAAACACAAACAAAAAAGCCAAAACAAAAACAAAACACACCGAAAGGTGTCCCCGACCTGTTGGGAAAAGGGGAACAAAGAAAGTAGTTAAGCTGTGAGACAGCCTCATCTCTTGTTTAAGAGCAAACTGGTGTTACTCTTTTGGGAAAAGGCTTTCTCAGCCTCTTTTCAACACCTGGGAAGAATTCAGGCTGGTGAAGAACCAGCCCAGGAAGAGGTGAACCCCAGAGGCTGATTTGCATTTATTCACAAAAAAACCCCCAAAACTTTGAAGATGGTCCAAGTGCAAACTTGCAAATTGGCTTCCTGGTGTGCCAAGTGTGTGAAGCTCTGCGGTTCACTGCTGCTTCTTCTGCTCCCCACCTTGCAGAGGCTTCACGCAGCTTCCCTGTGGGAGTGGCAGGAGTGATGATGGGCAGGAAGAGCAGGGAGCAGCTTGGACCCATCTGGCTGCAGCAGTGGTCTGGCTCTGGGCACCTCGTCTTGCTTGTGTCCATCTAATTTATTTCTGTAGTTCATGAAAGAGAAACCAACCACAAGACAAAACACACTAGCTCCCAAGCTTAAAGCCAAGTCTTGGGCTCCTTTGTGGGCAGAACTTCCTTTGAAATTACTGGGTGTTTTGCTGCTTAAAGATTGGCAGATTGGGAAACTCACTGTTAGAATATTGCAAGGTCAGAGAAAGAGTGCATTGCAAGGTCCAGGGGAAGTACTTCCTTTTAATTTTTCTGACAGTGTCACAGGAATAATGAGTATTGTCTTAGAGCTTTTTTGTTTCCAGATAAGTCAGTCCACACCGCATGCCTGCATGGGGATTTTCTAAGCCTGCTCTGCAGGTGGTATGACAAGCTGCTGATGGACACTGTTCCTGGGTCAGTACAGAATGGGGACTTGAAACCTGACTGCTCTGTCCACCAGCAGTGCTGTGTATCATGCCTGGGGACTTTCAGCATGGAGCTGAATCTCACCCATGGGAACTGGAGGTTGGCAGCAGCACTAGCAGGGTGAGGGTGGACTCTGGGCTGCTGCTTGAGAGCACATGGCCACACACAAACATTAACTGGTCCTGAAGCCACAGACATCAGGGTAATGAGAAGAATTTTACCTTTTTGCCCTTTTACAACAAAGTTCTCTTCCTCTGTCTCTCCCAACCCACTGATTGAGTGGGGATGATGAGCACCAGCTAATCCCAATAGTCAAGAGTTTCCCCTGATCTTCTGGATGGTGATTGTCCCTGCTTTGACTCCTGTGTCCTGTTAATCTGCAAATACAAGGCCAGTTCAGGCTTGTACAAAGACCATGGCTTCGTCAAGGAGGTAGCTACTCTGGTCCTTCGAGGTTGCTATGAACTTTGCTGTGATATCTAAAAGCAGATAGGAAGAGGTGTGTGGTGGTGGAATGGGGGGGAGATAGCTCTTCAGAGGGTGAGTTGCTCTGGGCAGCTCACCAGCATGTGCCTTTAGGGAGCTTTTAAATACGTGTTCCTAACCAACGTGTTAAACGCAAGAGAATTCTGAATCAAAAAAGGAGAGGGAGTCTGATGAGAGCTCTGGCAAATATGTGGCAATAATTGCCTAAAAATTTTGATAACTATGTTATTTAACCTTTATTATGAACTTAGGCCTGTGCATTTGCCCCCAATCCCCTGTTTTCTAAGCTTTTGACACATCAAGGCACTATTTGTTGGTCCAGAGCTACCATTACCAAGGCTGAGCTGAAAGTGGCTGTAAAACCACTTTCTTTCTATTTTGATCTGTTTTTATTCTGAGCATAGGACTGAATTACTGGGATGCTGTGGGGGAATGTTAGGGCATAAGGTTTGTTTTGGTTATATATGTTATAATTGGATTAGGACTGCAACAAAACTGCAGTGAGATTGATGGGAGTCTTCCCTTCACAAAGGACAAGAACTACACACCCAGGTGGCAATCATTTGAAAAAAAACCACCTCGTTCAACAGTAGATCTTCCTATTTGGAAGAGAGATCAGATGGGACCTGGGTACACTGCTGGTGCAGGCCCAGGTCTGCACGCATTTCCTCCTGTAACATTGCTGTTTTGAGGAAACTAGTTACCAGCCAGGAAAAGTATTCAATAAAGCCTATGAATAAAGTGTTTTAATTTTTTGATCTATACAGCTTGCAATTTCTCACCAAGCAGCTGACTTAGGAGAACAGAGTAAGTGTTGTCTTGGTCTAAATTAGGGTAACACTGACTCCAAGGTCAAGTGTGATCATTTCATGACAAATAGTTGCATGTTTGTTTTTATAGAATTATTAATGTTTGAAAAGACCTCTAAGACCATAAGACCATAAAGTTCAACTGTCTACTAAACATTATCATGACCACTCAACCCTGTCCTGCAGTGCCATGTTTTTGGGTTTTTTTTTGTGTTTTGTTTTTTTTTTTTTTTACACCTGCAGGGATAGTGACTCCACCACTTCCTTGGGCAGCCTGTTCCAATGCCTCCTCTTTCAGTATAGAAATTTTTCCTAATATCCCATTTAAACCTTTCCTGGTGAAATTTAAGCCCTTTTAATCTCCTTCTATTAGTAGTTACATGAGAGAAGAAGCTACATTCACCTCCCTACAACCTCTCTTCAGGTAGTTGTAGAGAGCAGTTACGTCAGCCTCCTCTTCTCTAGACTAAGTAATCCCAGTTCTCTCAGCTGCTTCTCATAAGATGTGTTCTCCAGACTCCTTGCCAATTATATTGCCCTTCTGTGGACCTGCTCCAGCAAATAAATGTTTTTCTTACATTGCAGTGCCCCAAACTGAACACTGTACTCAAGGTGCAGCCTCACCAGTGCTGAGTACAGGGGTACAATCATTTCTCTAGTCCTTCTAGCCACACTATTTCTGATACAGACCAGGATGCAATTGGCCATCGGCCACCTGGGCACATTGCTGGCTCACATTCAGTCCCAGATCCTTTTCTGCCAAGTGGCTTTCTAGCCACTCTTCCCCAAGCCTGTACTGTTGCGTGTGGTTGTTGTGAGTGAAGTGCAGGACCTGGCACTTGGCCTTGTTAAACCTGATACAATTGACCTTGACCCATCAATCCAACCTGTCCCTCTATCAGATCAACAGTCCTGCTCAATTTGGTGTTGTCTGCAAACTTACTGAGGGTGCACTTCATCTCCTCATCCAGGTCATTGATAAACATATTAAACAAGTCTGGCCTCAAAACCTGCAGCTCAGGGCCAGGCCACTAACTTCTAAGCCTACGGGAATGGGGAAGGTGAGATAATTTATTTTGCTCAATGCAGGCTGGAGTATAGATCTGAACAGAGGACAGTCCACATGTGTGATTCTGAATAGGAATAATATATTTTATGTTTTCTTCCCTCAAAGAGCTCCAGGATCAGCTCATTAAGAAATAGTGATGAGTAGTACACTGGGCAATATTGTACAGGGGAAGAAGAGGTTGGAGGACACCCAGTATTTCAGCTCTGAGCTGAAGGTAACTTCTGTTGCCAACAGATGCTTAGATACTTCAGCAGGTAAAGGACTGAGATACCTGCCAGGAGTTAAACCTAGTGCTGTGGAGGAACACAGCTTCTCTTCTAGATAAGAGGTAAGTTATATGGCCTTACTTATAGGTGATGTCATGCAATTTTACAGCACGTCTATTGGTTCAAGGAAAGATAGGGAAAAGGGTACATGTTCATTCTGTATTCTCCCTGCTGGAGTTGCACAAGCCATTCCTGTCAGCCTGAGTCATTGACACCACTGCAAAATAAAAGCTATGGCTCCCATCAGATGAAACCAAGAGGGAACAACCATTTGTGGTGATCACTTAGGTTTTTTTTGTACTTTGCTTGAAGAGACATCTCTCTGGCTATGGTGGAAGACAACCAGAGAAGACTTGTGATTGGTACTAGATCGAAACAGAATCTGTTTTTACTGATGATAAATAATGATTTTTTTTTCCCCTCTAAAATGTTCAAATAGCTCTATTCCAGAAATTATAAAATCCTTAATCTCTCAAAGGCACCAGTGGGAGAAGCAATGGATGTGTAGACACCAGACATACCACTTCTGTGCTTCACTCTTAACCTTATAGAGAGAGCAGAGTATAGAGGTTCTTCATTGACTTAGTAAAAGCTACCCTTGTTTGCATGGATACAATTACAGAAGAGGCTAGATTCATATAGAAACAAATGCTCTAATCATTAAAAAAGGAAAAAAAAAATTTAAAAAACCCCAAACAAACAAATACACTAACTCATATAGCTGTTTTTCAAAAGAGAAGCTTTGTGGGTTTTGCTTTTTTTTTTTTTTTTTTTAATGGAACACTTACAAACTTATTTCTTGGTGGATACAGTGGAAGGAGAGATTCCAAAAGGACTTTGCTGCAATTAAGCAAATGATTGCATTAGGGTGTACTGCAGTGATTTAGCATGTGAGAAGCAAAATCCCAACTGATCCTGAATGTTTTGATAAAAGGTCAGACTCAGAAATGCATTTATGTTTATTTAGAAGTCTAAAGAGTATCTACAGGGAAGTTGAATCTCTTTAAATAAGAGTTGAATGTGTAAACGTTCACAGGTAGCTCTTTACTTACCTATGTCATTTTGTCGTAAATTTAATTGCGGAAATCTTTACTTGAAAACCGAAATTCGATCTATGCTAGTAAGTACAATAGGGTAGCAAAAGAAAGACTAAGGAAAAAGGGGAGCAGAGGTACTGGTTTAGCCTTCTGTGTTTAAAATCTTAGTGAACAAGGGGAGAGCAGTGGGTGTTGTTGAGCTCTGCATTAGCAAAGCTTTTGATACTCTCGCCCATAAATGATGAGGTGCAGATTGGGTAAGTGGACAGTGAGGTGGACTGAAAACTGTTTCAGGTGCTGGACTCAAGAGTTGTGACTAGCAGAATGGGATTGAGTTGGAAGCCAGTCATTAGTGGTGATACTCAGAAATCAATACTGGGATCAGTACTGTTTAACGTCTTCATTAATGACCTGGATGACGGGACAGACTACACCTCTAGCAAGTCTGCAGATGGTACTGCGCTGGGAGGAGGGGGCTGATGGACCAGGTGGATGTGTTGTTGTTCAGCAGGACTTTGACACGCTGGAGTAATAGGCTAAAAGGAACCTTGTGAAGTTCAACAGAGGGAAATACAAAGTCCTGCACTGAGGGGCAACTGTCTGCAAAGCAGTTCTGCAGAAAGGCCTTCTGGGATCCTACTGGGCATGAGCCAGCAGTGTGCTCTTTTGTCAAAGAAAGGCAACAGCATCTTGAGCTGGTATTGAGACCTGACCATCTTGGGTCCTGGCAGTGTTAAAACTGAATGTGTGCCCTGGACACCTGCCTGGGAGCTGGGTGCCCACATGCTTTGTCCACACACTGCATATCCTCAATGTCTGGGCAGTTTTTCTGAAGAGGGGATCACAGGGCCTGGAGGGTTGGGTTGTGTCAGCTTCTGATGTGGGTAGGTACCCAGATGGAAAGTCCCACTGCCATAATGTTGAGCCTGTGAGGAAACTCAGGTCTTCCCAATAGCTGTCCCTCTGGTGCCCACTTCTCAGGTGGACCTTCTGAACCTTAAAAGGCTACAAAACACCTACCACATAGATGATAATAAGATATGGATTATATTTTATTGCTTTTGTTGTGATCCTAGTTTGAAACACTGCTTTAGCAGTAGGGAAAATATTTACCACTGACTTTGCACATGGGGTTTCTACCAAGCTCTGTAACGATGGTGAACAGACAGTGCAGTTGAGGTGGAAAGGGTTACCTCTCTTTATTGCCCTGCTGTGTTTTGCTGAGTGTTTTAATTAAAATCAAATAGAGAAAAAAATTTCACACTCAGGGTTTTAGTGATTTCACCTGCTGTTGGAAATTTCATCAAGACATAAAACTAAAGGGATGATATAAAGAGGAATGAATGCTTCTTTTAGCTGCTTTGAATAGAGGCTTCTCATATCAGTTAAGTGTTGACTTTATAATTACAAGATTACACATTTCTGTTATTTTTTAGCTGGTCCTCTAAAGACATAAATTATCTAGTATTTCAGCACTTTGTGTAACCCTTCAAAATGAAAATGTGGCTGGTAAATTGCATAAGATCACGTTAATTTGGAGATGTTTACTATAACTAAGCAAGTGTAAAATTGCCTTCCCAACCCTCTGGTCTTTTCTATCTGCTCACTCTTTCCCTGTTTTTTTGCAGTTCTTGAGTTTTCTTTTTGCTGCCTTTAGAAAGATTTCTAATGTGCTTTACCTGTATTTTGGTAAGTGTTGCTAAAAATTTAGCCACTCCTTTGCTGTCTCATGACTATGGGTTGTGGAACTGGTGAGTTGCTCACTAAATGAGTGATGTCTGGGTGGTGGGATGCTCGAGGGGGTGATGAGGTGTCAGGAGTGGGAGAGAAGAACATCTTGCCTCTCATTCATCACTTTGACTTGAGTCTGGCATCCAGCTCCAAAAGAAATAAAGTCCACCTTCCAAAATTTGGCTTAAAAAGAGTATGCCTTAGCATCTTGACGTGGAAGTGCTGAGCAGGGTCGGTAATGAGAAGGCACCCCAATGCTAGCTCTGGGAACAGGCCTGCCATGGATGTGCATTTGGATACCACAATGCTGAGGTTCTGGTTGGAAGCTGCTGGTATCTGTTTTGTGAAGACAAGATTCGCTAGGCACCGGAGTGCTAGTGCCAGCACCACGCACAGCCATTGTCTTGAAAGATAAACCCTTTCTTCCGTCACACAAATAGCCTTTGACATTAGCCATTGATGCCAAAGTAGATTTCCACCATTTGCATCTCAGCATCAAGTGCTATCACAGGACCTGTGTTCTTCAATAAGAACAGCTTAGCACTTCAGCTAACTGGTTCCAGCGCTCTCTGTAGAGGTTACAGGCCAGGGGTTTGGCCGCAGGTGCAGTGGGCAGGTTGCATTAAAAGAGCAGATGATGCCAAACCCCCATTATATTTGGGGTTTGCCTTTTTTTTGCCATGTCCTTTCTGAGGTAACTCACTGGTCTGTGTTTTGTATTTTTTTTTCATTTGTGCCCAGCTTTTGCAGAGGAGCCAGGCACTTCTACCATTGGTCTGTCTGGAAGAATATAAAAGGTGGGTGGCAAGAAGCCAAGTGTGTTTCTAGGCATGCAGTCTGCTAACTCAGGATGATGATTTATCACTAGCTGGGAAACGGCACATAACTGAGTGCATAAGTGGAGTCAACACATACTTCTTAGCTGAGTGCTATGACCATGCGCCATTTCCCACTGTTTTCATATGAAAAAACTAGCTCTACTCTTTTTTTTTTTCTAATTTTCTGGCCTTTTATATGCACTTTGCTCCCATTTTGTGTCAAGATGAGTGAGACAGATACAAAGCAGGGAAGAGGAATGGTTCTGAGTGTGATATTTGTAAGTTTCTGGATAATTCATTGATAGTAACTGGATGTGGATCAAGTGTGTGTTCACATTTCTGTTGAATTAGTCAGACCATGTACCCTGGAGCTCACGCCAGCTGCTGAAGAACAGACTGTTACCTGATCCAGAACTGACAATACCTGATCCAGCAAAAAGTCAAAGCAGCCCAGACAGACGATACCTGACCTATCGGAAGTCCTGCCAGTATGAATTTAACCTTAAGTACTTTACACTGTGTGACGCATCTTTACATGGTACTAAGAGTTGTAAAGCTGGATTTACTCAGTCACTGGAACATGGTCTCATCTACTGTGGTGGTGCTGCCATTTTGGGGGAATGGTCACTGTCAAGCAAAATGAGATCTGCCCACTCCTGGTCTCAGGGTCCTGGCTGCCTGCAGCTACCTTGGAGAGCAAGTCACTGAGGGTGTGAAAATGGAGCTTAGGTTTTTTCATGTTTATGCGGTGCTCAGAGTTACCCTCTTGTAATAATCTTTGCAGACAGGAATCTGACTAAAGCCTGGAACAGCTGCTGCTTGTCTGCCTTAGGTCTGCGGTGAAAGGCAGCTGAATGTATGTAACTGCCCAGGTCTTAGAAGCCTTGTTTTGCTGTGGAAGTTGGCAGCATGATGGTTTTATATTTTTTAGGGTGGGTTTTATTCCCCGTTTGTATCCAGAGGAAGGAAATGAGCCTACATATATAGCATTTAGTGTTACTGTTTCCTGGAGGTGGAGGAGGCAAAATTAGAATATCCTGTTTACATGTCATTAGTGCTGTATTTGACCAGCTGTCCCAAGGGTTTTCAAATTGCTAGATCAGGATAGGCTCTTCTTACAGTCTGAGAGTCTTCCTGTCCTACTGGAGTTAGAGGAATGTGGCTGTTAGCAGTAGCAACTGAGCACTTCCCTGGACTGGGCCTTAAAGCTGCAGAGGAGACTGAGTTTTCACTGTAGCCAAGGCAGAGAAAGTGAGGTTTGCCAGGTTATGTACTTTAGAAGCAAAATCCTTCATGAGCTGAAGGTAGAAGAAACGTATGGCAAATGACTTTCTGAAATTGTTCCAGAAGGATGTCCTTACAGGAAGGTATGTCCCTCCTCTCCATGTTCTCAAAGCATCCTTGAGTCACTTGACTTGCAGTTACTGAACATAACTGGTTCAGAGGGTTGAGGTAACAGGTTTTTAAGTAATTTCCATCTTTCCTTAAGCAAATAGATAAGTCTTTCTGAATAGCTTAGTATAATACCTACCTATATGCATGCTTTTGTTTTATCAACCCTATTTATACTTCTGGAAATGATAACGAACCTCCATGCGGAAGGTAAGAACTAGCGAGCTGATGTTCATCATCAGGGTGGGTGGTGGAAATGTGTGGCTGATGGGTGTGTAGCGCTTGGGTACTGCTTGTGGAAGGAGCTGCAGAATTTATAACCGAGCGTGGTTACGTAATGCCATGCCTTTTCCAGACTGTCATGCTTGTTCTGGAAATAGACCGTTATCTAAGAAAACAGAAAAGTGCACCTGGAAACTTTTAGACCAGTCTCCCTGTTTAATCATGAACCGATTTTAAATATGTCAAGGAAGGCAGCTGTAATATATGACCTTTTTCTGCCATATATTAGAGTGGTGACTCATACATACGATGTCAGGAGAATGTAATGAAAAGTCTCTCCAACTTGATGTCTGTGCAGCTGATGTTTTCAGGTCTGATGTGCCGTGGAGTTCAGGGCATTTGAGCTACATTGTTCTTGCTTTCAGTATCACTGTTCTGCAGGTTGGTTGCACAGATTTTTCTAAGGGGAAACATTTAAATAGATTCTGTCTTTTATGTGGCATCTCAGAAGGTTTAACTGTCTTTTCTCTGAAGACCACACAGGTGTCAGTGGCTCCCATTTCATATACAAAAGAGTCAAGACACAGCAATTAAATGGTTTGCTAAGACTACTAAAAGTCAAAACTGGAAAAGCAGGCAGGTACCATAGAGTTGCTGTCTGGTTCTGTACTGTGTTCACTGTAATTTATATTGGAAAATCTGCAGTGTGCAAATAGATATACTATTATTATTGTGTGGTATCAGAAGGTACAAAGGAAAGGTAATGAAAGTACAAGCTTTAAATATTTCATATATTGTTTATTTACTGTAATAAAACTGTCTCAGTGTTTGTAAATTTACCACTGGAAGCAGCTTGACTAAAACTTAACAGGTCCACATTCTGACCTGCATTTGCCAGAGTAAGTTTAAAGTAATGGCCTGGACAAGCATCTCATCCCAGAGCTCAGATGATCTCCAGTTGGTGCAACCAGATAAATGAACTTGTATGAATTAAAGCACTGTTAGGATTTGCGGTATCCACGTTAATTAAAAGCTAAAAGTTTATGTGTGAGTGCGTTTACAACCTGAATTTTAGTTGTTGTTTGTTTGGTTGGTTTTTTTTTTTTGAGAAACCTCCTCTATCATCATCTGTGAACTGCCACTTTTTCTGTTGCCCATTATATTGGGATATGCAGTGTGAAGGTCTGCCCTCTTCCTAAACCACTGTGAATGCACAGCTGGGCTGAATACCCCTGGTGGTCTACATCAGCTTCCCATCGTGAATTTTGCCCAGGAGCACTGGGGAGCTTTGGATGTTGCTGTTAGATCTTTCTGGACTGAAGCTAGGACCTGTAGGAGCATCACTCACTTCTGCTGTGTGACCTGTGTGTATGTCTCTGTGCTTGCCTGGTGACTTTAGATGTGATGGTGTGTAGTCCTGTGCCAGCAGTTGTACAAGCTGAAGTCTTTGCTGGCCCTAACCTGTCTTCACCTGATTGGTGCTACTGCTGTGCTAGAAATTTTACACTCCTCAAACAGGCTGAATTACATGTATGATCAAACTCATCATGTTGCAGGCAAAATAAGTATGGTTTGAGCTGAAAGGCCTTGTTGATCTGGGTGCTTTGGGCTATATGAGGATGCATGTCCACAGTGACACGTTACGATGTCCAGCAGTGGAGGGGTAGTACTGAGGTAGAAAAGGGCTTTACAGACCCACTTTTTCCTCCAGTGATGCTCTCCTTTACCCCCCTGGCTGTATGTGTCCTTCCTTTTCTAATCCCAGTCATCACAAGGTGCTTTTAGAAGCAGGATTTTATTCTATTTTTTTTTTAAGTCAGTAATTCAGTTGCTAAAGTTACTTGCAAGTCCTCTTGTGCTGTGTTACCAGCTTGAGCATGAACCTTGAGCAGTCAGCTGAGCTCTGAGTCGCAGACAAAGCAACCCAGAGTGGCACAGACGATAGACCAGCCACAAGAACTACTCGATCTTCCAGTTCGTTGCCTCAGTAGCAAAAGATCTTTCTATAAATGCCAAGTGAGAAGTATAAATCATCCTGGAACTGCCATGCACTAAATCAAGAAGCTAGAGAAATGAATGAATATTTGTAAACCAAGTGTCAGTGTAACTAAAACACTGTGCAGAACAATAGGCCTGTGATATGCCTTGTGCCGTTGGGAGGCTCTGCGGCAGAGTCGGAGATCCACACAAAGGGAAGTTATGTAGAGGCATGCCGGCTGTGGCCGAGGCAGGATGAACTCTGTACAGATAGTGTCAGTAATTTCATGGTTCAGAGTAGTAATTTCACATACTGTATGAAGCAATAAGCATTTACTGTGCTAGCTTTGGGCTTTTAACTGTGCGAATGGGTAGATCTACTGTAACAGTAACAAAAAGCCTTCCAGTTTCCAGCAGCTGCTAATCAGAGCTGATACCAGCTCCCGTGACATCTCCCACTCTACAGTGCTGACCTGGAGGTGCCATGGTTTAATTCACCAGCACAGACACGACCTGAACTCATAGCTGCTAAAATACAGAGTCAGGGGGTGGTATTTGGGAGTTATTACTACAACCTTGTATGTTCCCAAACTCTCGCCCATCACCTCACTCTACATTTGAAACTCTGGAAAGTTCCTGACAAAATAGAATGGCCCATGTATTTACTGAAGCAAGTAGGAATAGGCTGAGGCTGAGCCCTGCTGACAGTGCCAGTCCCTCAGGCAGGTAAAGCTCAGCTCCTGTGTCCTGATCAGCACTGTCTTTCCTGGAACTGGTCCCAGTGCCTCCCTTCATGGCCATGACCTCTCGCAGCAGCTTTGTCCTACGCAAGCCACAGCCTTGTTAAGCAATAGGCAGAGTGGAGGTAGTGAAAGTTATTCCAGGAACTGGAGTTAGAACCTGCAGCTACAAAATTTCAGTGAATGTGAACTTCACTGCACTTGTAACCAAATGTGAATTAGTCTCAAAATTTGATTTTTCAGAGTTCTATAGGTGCTTCCCTTCCACTCCAAGCCTGTGTATTACCTGAGTAAAGCCTGCTGTAGGAGGCAGGCAGTGAAGGAATGGAAATCTTTTTAAGTCAGCAGATACATAGCTCAAGGGTCTAAGTAGTTTATTGGTGAGGTTTTTTACCTCCTTTCCTTGAGGAGGAAAGCAAGGTCAGGAGCAATCTCAATAAGGTTCAACAATGACGGCAAAACATTTCCTTGTTCACAGTCTGAGTTTTTTCTCTTACTCTGCTTAAACTGTGATTTGTGTTAGGTGTTGTGGCCCATTTTTCCCTGGTATAACCTACTCCCACCTCCATTGTGGTAGCTGGGGGGAGCACATGGGTGTTCGTGAGCCAGAGCTGTGTTACTGGATGGGGTCAGGTTGCTTCCAGCCATGGTGAGGGCTGGGAGGGTTTCCTGGGCTGCCTTCCTTGGTCCTGCCTGGCTGCTGGGAGGAGGTTCTGCTCCTGTGCCCTGTGTAGGTACCTTGTTTCTTCTATCTGCCTCTGACTGGGAGATGACGTGTGTATCGGAAGATTCCTCCTCCTGTGGTTGTTGGAAGGAAGGAGCATTTTTCTTGCCTGAGGTCACCTCTTAGGATCCAAGCTGTCGCAGTCCAGGATGTCTGCACAGTAGCTGCTGTCAGCTCAGGCAGGTACTGCTGCAGCAGTGGCATGGCTGCCTGGGCTGGAGACAGCTCTGATGCTTTCACTATTTACCCGCGTTCTTAGCAGAATATTTTTTTTAAAGGTAGTAGCAACATCCTGTGCAAAACCTGCCTGAGTGTGAGATTACCCCAGCATGCACTGCAGCCTGTATGGGAACACCTTCTGTGGCCAGTGACACCTGTAGGCATCCTATGGAGCCCTTCCACAGCCCTTCCACTCTTGTTCCTGGCCCCTGTTGCTGTAGTTTGATTTCCTGAGCTGAGTTAAGGCTTCCTTCCTCCTTTGTTCTTCCCACTTGATGGCTGTAGGTTTTCATTTCTGTGCCCCTGCAACTTGGCTAGGCCACAGGTGTGGAAAAGCTTGTTGGGGACTTATGCAGAGATGGTCTTTCACTGTCTAAGAGGAGAAAAGGGGATTTTGCACTAGCCCAGTGTGATGTTCACCCACCCTTTTCCCAGCACTGTAGCATGAACAGAACTGCAGAGGCATGGAGGGAGTCATCTGTGCCATGTGTTAGTTGTTAATTTTAGCTTTACCATAACTCTTGATGACAGGGCTTGGTTGTTTCCTACTGTAGGCAGCATGTAGCAGTTATCCTGGAGATACGGTGTGGCTGTAAGACAGTAAAGCTCTGCTCATCCCTGAGCCGTGGCATGCTGTCAAGGAGTGCAAGAGACAGATTCTCCCTCTGACTCACAGCTGCTGCGTACTGAAGTTGAGAGGCTGGATGACAGTTTTTCTTGCATTTGTATAAACCCTTGACTTCAGGTTAAGTGAGGATGGCATTAGGCACCAGCAGAGTCCGACATGTCTCTGAGGACAAAGCTTGATCAAAAGGTGGTTATATACCTGCCATTATACATACTCCATTTAACCTTTGTCTACTGCCTGAAGTCTGTATGAAATACCAGCCTGTACTGGAATGGTCAAAAGAGTATCCAAGGGCTTGATACACAGATGTCAAACTGAACTTCTTATGTGTAGGCTACTACAGGGAAGTCTTACAAGTACGTTATAGTAGACTGAACAAAAATTATATCACTTTAATATCTTCTCCAAGTTGTTGCTGATGTATTTTCTTGTTATAATGCATTGCATTCAGTCTCTTGAGCCTGGAGCAAAATCATTGACTATATCAGAAAAAAACTGTCCTATTTTCTTCTGGTGCTGAAACTAGCGTTTTGCTAATGTATGACTTACAGAAAGCATTGTGCTTCTCACAGTTGTGTTGCCATGCACTGCTGGAGGCTTCCCTGGCTTTCCAGAGATGTTCTGACTGACATGGTCAAGCTCAGTGAAGTGGACTTGTTAAAGATGTGGGAAGTACCACCAGTGTGATGCAACTAACTCCAGCAGGGAGTCTCTGGGAGTTCCTCTTTCTAGAGTAATTTTTGTTTGGTGGTCTTATGCCATGGTCCACAGAGTGTATGTGTTCCGTCTCTACTCTCATGTTTGATTGAACACTGTGTGAAGATGCAAACATCTCTTCACTGCAGTGAAGGAATGCTGTGATGCAGTGATCCCACTCAGCCAACCTTTGTGCAAACTTTGGGTATATGTAACATCTCGTAATAACTTTTTCTAGCTGAAGAGACACACCAGTTCAGTAGGAGAGCTGATGACTTAGGTGGAAATGCAACAGTCGACATGTTAAATAACTGGAGGTACAGTGTGCTGTTTAGAGTAGAGGTGTCAGGAGAAGCAAAAACTTGTACAGACTGAAGAATTTAGTCTGAAGTTATGTTAAGTGTCAGAAATGAGACATGCTTGCTCTGTAACTGAACATTCTTCATAGGCAGTTTTAGCAAGCTTTGGACTTAAATCTGGGGGGGGGGGAAGTTATGTAGCTTTCACAAGCTTGCAGTGTGCAGTCTGGGATGAGACTGGTGGAAAACCAGACCTGAATAGCCATGTAATCAGTGCTTTTCCTAGGCAATTATGAGCTCACACTGTACTCACACCAGAGCACGTATTCCAAAATACACCTTTGGAATTTTACATGTGCTTTTTTAATATGCTAATTGTCTCTGTGATCATTTTTCCTGGATTTAATGACTAGTCTCTTAGAGAAAACGAGTTAACAAACTGACAGGTGCTCATAATGAATCACTTGCTGGAGAAACCAATGTAAGTTTAGCATCCACAATAAATCCTTCTTTTGCTTATGATGGTTCAGTGGAGCAATGGTAAAGAAATGAGGCAATAACTTAATTTATCAAAGCAGTTCATAGCTGTAGGAGATTTGTGCATGAGAGCTCATAGACAGAAATGCCAGACAATTACTCTGGATTTCTGCTCTTGGAGTAAAATTAGGTGAAAATGGGAAAGGGTAGACCTCTCAGTGTAACCTCACAGTCAGACAGACTCAATAGCTGCCACTCCTGGGTGCATGGTAGGCATGAAAAGATGGGCAAGAAAGGTGCAGATAGTTGGGGGGCTCTGAAAGGGCTTTCTTCTGGTTCCATCCACTGCCAGTGGCAAACTGAAACATCATACAGATGCCTGACACTGAAGTAGCAGATTACTTGTTTCAGATGTGAACCTTATGTTCTCTGCTGTGTGTGCCCTGTCTCCTGCCCCAGGGCCAGGAGGGAACAGAGTTATTGCAGAGCAGCTCATGGTATGGAATGAGACAAAGAGCAGGTCTGTGGATGCTGTGCTGCTGCTGGGAGGAATTGCAGCAGCTGCTGGCTGACAGGATGCCTTGTCCCATCACAGCATCCACACTAATCAGTCTTTCATCAGCAGTTAACCATTAACTCATGGCAAATAGTAGACCTTTGTCATAACCTTTAGTTACAAATAAATAAATAGATCTAACAGCCTTGGATAAGGCAACAAATTTTCTGAATATCCTATTTCCTATATTAGAGTTGAGCTAGCCCATGGACCAGCATTTTCTTAACACTTTGTTTCCAGTGAACTGATGGATCTAACTGGCAGGTAGTTAGTATTACAGGTTTAGCTTGGGACGTTGGTATCTGATAATGTAGAAGTTATAGTTCCTATGTCACTGTAACACTGAAATAAGGTCTAAAATTAAAATAAATAAAAATATTAGTGTATTGCTTCTTAAAATTATTGTTTCATTTGATAAACGTGCACTTAGTCTAAAATGACAACGTCATGCCTGGATGTTGATGTAGTTGAATGAAAGGCCAATCTTTCTTCACGATTTGAAATGAGGGAGTTAAAAGTTACGAACACTTAAGAGATGCATGATTTAATGAAAGGTCTTTCAATTTCAATATTTAAATTAGTAGCATAGGAATATTGTTTTCTTTAAATAATTTGTTTTTAACTTGACAGTATCCCATGTAAAGTAATCACACTACAAAGCCCATACAGGTGGCTGTGTTAATGCTGCACTAAACTTGAACAATTTATTTTCAGACACATTTTAAACGCCATTTCTTGAATAGCTTTGGAAGGGCAGAGATATTAATGAGCATTGTGTTGTCTATGACTGTTTCCTTGTTGAGAGCCCAGCTGAAGTCTCGGCTGTATTTCTGCCAGGTTGACATATCTCCATACAGGTACCTGCCAGGGGCAGACGTCATTTCTGTCTCTGTGGCATGGCAGCTTAGGCCAATTCACGTACTGTGAATGAATAAAAGCAAAACCCATGGAAACTGAAAAGGGACACCAAACACTTCGTTAGCTTAACTTGGGTTTTTCTGCTATTCAAGTTTCTACCAGTTCATAACTTCCACCCAAACAGATTGCATTTATGTTTGTGTAAAATGTTCACAGTGCAGCTGGGGAGAATTCTGGATGATGAAAACTCAATTTTGTAGTTCTCAAGTTCCTAGACTCTTGAGTATATTAGCAATTTTGTTGATGCTAATGATTAATGCTAAGCTTGTGCATGCATTTGTAGAAATAAGGCCTCAACCAGTGCAGGGAGCCACAGCAGTTTCCTTACCGAGTTGTATAAGGCAAAAAATATAAATTTTTATTTTCTACTATAGTATCTTAAAAAAAATCACACAGCCTTGTCTTGAGATATACTCTCCTGCTACAACTGAAATGGGTAGTCCAGAATATTTGGCAGAAGGACATGGATTCTCCAGCATTTAATTTCCTCTTCATAGGGATACAAAAGCGAAGTGGTTCTTGAATTATCTCCCTGCCCTCATTTGAATTTAGAAAGGTTATGCATAGATAGAAATAAATACATAGGCAAAAGACTTTTAAAGCTATAACTATGAGGAAAAAGCTTTTTAAAAATGAACAAACAAAACACCCCCAAAAAACCCTCTTTGTAGATCTTACTGACCTTTCCTGTGAGTCTGCTGTGTGTGGAGTTAACTTCTGACTTTGCCAGTTCTATGTTGACTCTTTGTGCTTCGGTCTTATGCGAACTTCATAGGAGTCATCCCTGGCATCAGCAAGAGCAGGTTTGGGCAATGAAGGTGAATTTCTGACCCCACTCAGGCAAAACTGCCAGCTAGAATTTTTGCCCTTAGACCATGAGGAAGGTAGAATCCTTACTTTCTGATTTGTAAGGTGTGCCAGGTTACGTTTATGAGGTTAGATACTGCTGTTCACAGAGAGTTAAACATCAGTAAATGTGACTGACAGACCCATTTTCCCAGTACTACTTGGCTTTCACCATGGCCCAACACTCTGGATGTTGCATTGCTGGAGATGGAGAAGTCTTTTGAGTTTGGACTAAACTGTGTGTTTTATTGGTGACTATTGAATGTAATGTGGTGAAGCGTTCAGTTGTGAAGGGATCACTAAATTATTTCTTGGGCAAATGGAGATATTTCCAGAGAGTGTATAGATTTTTTTTTTGTCCTCTCTTTTGGATTTGTGTCTTTAGCCAGCCTTAGTCTCTTGTGCATTGAAACATTACCAGAGGCTTCTCCCAGCCCTTTTTTTGAGGGGTTAATTTCCATACATTTGTTTCACTCAAGCTGTTGCTGCTGTCTTGGATACTATAATTTATTCAGGGTGAGGAGTTCATTGATTTAGGACCTGGTGGGGTTACTGTGAGTGTTATGAATCAACAGCCTGGAGCTGGTTTTAGGAGCTGCATAAGATTCTAACTTTAATTCTCTTTCTGCTTTGTAGGTATTTGTATAAAATGTGGAAAAGGTGTGTATGGAGCAAGCCAGGCTTGCCAAGCGATGGGTAATCTCTATCATACCAACTGCTTCACGTGCTGCTCTTGTGGTAAGTCAGATCTACCATAGCCTTATTAAGTAGACACTTAATAATTTTGTAATATATATTCCTTTAGCAACCAGTGTACAAAGTGAGACCTCATTTTGCCTACTTCCTGAGGAGAAAATTCCCATGCAAGACTTCAGTGTCAAAAGTTGTTTTGTATTTGCCATCTGTAAGTATTCAATGGTGTTCTCCTAAGCCACAGCTCAGAAAAGTAGTTAGTATTTAGTTGTTCTAAGGGCAGCATTTACAAAATGGCTTCAACCTGGCCATTACAAGCACTACATACCTTAAATAACTTGTGGTTATGGAATTGTCACGAGCATTTATATTTTTTACAGAAAAGCAGTAAAATTTGTGCAGCCCAAACCTTATTTTCCCTCACTTTGTATTTGCAAATGCAACTCTAGTCAAGCATGTATATGTTTCATTTCTGACTATACCTAATGCTCGATTTTCAGGAGTCAGGTAATCTTTCTTTATACCCATACTTCTATTTAGCTTCCTAATACATGAAAGTATTTGCCTGGATGTTGAAGCTCTAGTTGTGATACATTTACACAGCAAAAGATTTATTCTGAGCAGAATATATTGTTTATAAAAAGGTTTAATTAAAGATTAGAAAAAGAGTAAAAGGTGATTGGCATGGAACCAAGTTAGTTGATAATGAAAAGACCATTGTCAAGTTCACTTGTGAAAGGAGAAGTGTTGTATTTTCTCCTGAGTTTTGTACAGATAAATATTGATTTAAAGAAACCTACAGCCTGAATGTAGACTTTAGTGACCTTTATAAATGACTCTGGACCATTACCAGGTTCTAGAATAAACTCATCTCAAACCTTCAGGGATTGCTCTCAACTTTGCTCAAGTCTGACAGTGAATGTGTAGCTATTTTGTTGGCTCCCAAAGTGAACAGCATCCTGCTTAGCAGAGGATTACAAAATAAGGTATTGGATAATATCAATCCACTCATTGCCAGCATTAACCTAACCTAATTGCATAGGTGAATTCCAGCTTCTTCTCTGGGGCAGATGTATTTTTTATAAGTAGTAAGGGTGCATGTTTGCTACCACAAGGGTCTCTGTACACACATCTCTATGTTCCTCAAAAGAATGTATAAGGGCTGAGGAATGTATTTTAACAGCAAAATACAAACCCCAACGTAATTATTCAGAAACACAGCAAGCTTTTCTGACTGCTTTGGCGAGGTGTGTGTGGCCAGTGTACATCTACCATAGGATGACTTGAGACATGTCTGTTCAGAGTGTAGTTTTGCCCCACCCCATAGTGCTGGTGGAATTTTGTGATTCACATCTTTCCATGAGTCATGCAAATGCAGGAGGAAACAGTGCTCCAGGTTGTCTTCTGAGCTTCTCAGGGTACTGCTCGTGGGTTAGACAGCCCAGCTATCATGAGCCAGGATGTTTCACAAGTAAGAAGGGCTTGGATTTCCTTCCATCTGCAACCTCCGATACAATCCCATCGAAATGGGAATGTGTGGGGACTTTCTTCTGTTAGGCACTGAAAAGGCGGATGTGCTCCTAATGTGGCAGTAGTGCCTGAGTACAGGTAAAAAAAAACTTGATCAAAGCTTAGGTTCAGCCACATGCAACTATGGAGCAAAAGCACAGCTTTTCCTCTCAACTCAGCTTCCAAATAGTATCAAAATGAGCATAGCTGGAAAGAGGGTGTTGCATTATCTCTTCGGTTTCCCACTTTATTTGAGGTTGTGGAGTCCTTGGGAAAATCAGAGTGGTTCAGGATAGTGCCAGTAGATCTAGACCTTGGGAATGAAGCATGCAGGTCCCATCTATGGGAACTGCATCCTGCAGTGTGCTGTTGAAAAGGCTTTACAGAACCTCTTGTGGAAGCAACAAAACAGAACCTTTGCACAATACTGCAGTTGATGAACAGGGAGTTCATTTTAACTTCAGTGTGACATCGATGGGACTTAGGTGAGAATTCTGCACTGTAATTTCGGTGCCCACCCAGAGAGAGATGAGGAAAAACTGGAGAGGGTCCAAAAGGAGTTACATAGGTGATTAAAGGCTGAATAAAACCTAATTGTGAGAGCTCAGCGTATTTTGGGCATCAGAAATGATGGGGAGGGACATGTGGCTGCAGCTTGTAAATACTTTTACCATAAAACAGCACTAGAAAGTGGTTTCTTACATATTAAGAGACAAACACAACAGAGATCTTTTCTGAAGGATGAAATTACACAATTCAAATAGGAAATGAAAGACAGTTTTTATACAACAAAGATGATTAACTGCTGGAACAAAATAGCAAGAGTAGCAGATTCTGTATTCTTCTTTGTTTTAAAATTAAGACCAAATGTCCCTTTGGAAAATGTTTTTTAAGCTGGGCCAAGCTTTTAGATTCAATACATAGGTAAACTGGGTGGTCATTAATGACCTTTCTTAGGCAAGAGGTCACAGCACACAGATTAATGCTCCTTCCAAGCCTTTGACAGGGGAGTAAAGAAGTATATTGGTACTCTCTGCCTAAAAGAGTTCCTATGCACTAGTTCTTACGTATGCTTAGAATCTGAAATCGACTCTTAAGAACATGAACTTGCCTTCCTTTGTATCTCTTTTCCTCTTTTTTTTTTTTTTCCTCAAATAACAAGAATGATCCAAACTCTCCTGCAGCAGTTATCAGTCTTACTTTCAGTATAGCAGATCCTGAAAGTAAAAGGCAGCAACCAAAGAAGAAAAATCCTGTACCTAAAGACTTTTGATTTAGATAGGGGCCCAATATTTAATGGCCTACAATTGAAAAAGAAAAAAAAAAAAAAAAAAAATTTGAAACCCTTGGTAAAAGCTGTGGTTTGGAGACCACTCAGGCTGAAATGTGATAACAACTGATAGAGCCTCCAAGGGCCTTACTTCAGTACTCAACAGTATTTTCAGCTCAGGAAAGGCAAGTGCAGTTGTGTGGAGAAGTGGGAAGAGACCCTTGGTAGGAAATTCTGCCCAGGTCAGAGTGGTTTCTTATGCACCACTGTGGTTTCAGCACCACTTTAGTTTCAGCACCAAGTGCCACCTGTCAGGGTGCTCTAGTTGAAAAGGGCAGTGCATGGCAGCATGGGACATCCTTTGCCTTCCAGGGAGCGTACAGCACTTGCCCCGGTGCTGTCCTTTTTGACTCCCACCATTGTATATCGCACCAGTGCTACAGGGTTTGTGTTTCTTGTAATTAAGAGGAAAACCTAAAATAGCTCACAGGTGCAGGCACCTCTGTGAAGACACCAGCCTTGCTAGTGTAGAAGTGTGAGAATGCAAGGATGGGTTCTCAGGGTTCTTCTGCAGTGCTGGTGGTTAGCTCTTGAGAACATGAACGTGGAAAACAAGGAAATAGTTCAGAGATGCAGTAAATAAGCAGGAGATTTTTGTCCCCTTTAGGTGTTTTGGTAAATGTTCAGATGGTAAATATCTTAATTGCCTTCCTAGGTTGGGGCAACCTTGGGTTAAAACTCAGTCATATATTGATTGAGAGTTGTACAGACTCTCCAAAAAAAAAAAAGGAAATCTCACCAGTAAGCTAAGGTTAGAAGAAGAATGGGAAGACATAAATGATCTAGCAGGCACCTTTTATGTGCTGCATTTCTGCCTCTTTAATGTGTTCACTGGGCTCTGGGTGATTGAGCCTTGCTCCCATAACTGAGCAAGTTCAGCATCTCAGAAATTTCCTCTGTCAGATAATGTTTGTTATATCTCTGTGTAAACCCCTATTGCATTCTGCAAAAAGCCATGCTCCTCAGCTTTTTTTTTTTCAGAGGTCAGGTAATTCTCTTCAGGTAATTTAAAAGCCATAGTGATCTGGTTTCCCTGGGATTGAGTAGTTCAAGGTAGATCTTTATCCACAGTATCTTAGAGAAAACAAGTGAAGCTTCTTATGATGGTTTTTAAATGTAGATTCAAATCCTCTCTCACCCTAACACCAGTGGAACCTCTTTTAGGCCTTGATTCAGCAAGACGCTTAGACACATGCTTAAATATGTTATATTACTCATATATAAGCATGTTTTGCTGAATCTTAAATAACAGCAATTAATTCAGGCAACATACCTTGTTCCTTCTGTTAAGTGTAAAATTTTCATCTTGGCAGCAGTTCAGTTGGAGATTTTGCTTATGGAAGACAAGAGCTGAGAAATGTCTGCCTGAAAAGCTCATCGTCTAATTCCTTGTGGTAGTACTAAAGAGCATGACAGGATTTCTTGAAGAATAATTGCAGTAATGCCAGATCACTCGTATGCTCTTAAGTGCGGGCAATCAGTTGCAGGAATTAATGGGCTCTATCTGATAGACTTTAGAGAAGATAACTGATCAGGTGCTTCCAGTTTGCAGATAATAATGACATCCACAGCATCTTTGCAGGTTGAAAATTTTAATCCAGTGACAATTATTGTAGAAAGTGCAGTAAGATAAATCGTTATGATGATGAGTATTGGTTTCTTATTTGTTACTCCATGGGTGCAGGAGATGAACAGGGAATGAGCTTTGCAGAGCTAAGGGTTTGAAGTCTCTGTGCTCTGAAAGCTGAGATGTATTTCACCATAAAACGAGGCACATACTCTGCTCTCTTACGTTAAGGCAGGTGTTTGAGCATGCCATTCATCTTTAATTTGCACTTTTGCCATTGGTTTTAAGACACAGGAAATCACCACAAGATCGATTAGAAGCCTAAAGCAAACTGTATAATCCCAAAGGTATGCAGCTCATTTCTTACCTGGTAGCTATTGATCAGACTGGAGCACTCATGAGGGTTTCATACAGCCGTTTAATTTTAAGGGACAGCTTGTAAAGGTATTGCAGTTCACTTGATTACTGGCACTTCTGCTGCCTCAGCACCAGCCTTTGTGTAGACTTCCCAAGGTCATTGCTAGAAGCCTCTAAGAGAAGGATCACAGCAAGGGCTGAAAACACCCTTTTGAAAGGCCCAAGTGTAGCAGTAGATGTTGTTACTCTGAAGGTATAAAGAGCGGTTCTGAATTAGACTGCTCTTGAAACAATGTGAAAGGAGTATTGGTTCATGTGGACACAACCTGCCTTTTCATTTCTATTAAGTCTTGGAGTCAACAGCTCCCTTCTGACTGAAGAAGTTCCTTGTCACACTGGAAATGGGTTTTTTGCATATTTGCTGCCCCTGCTTGAACCTTTGTTCACAGAACATCTTAAGGGAGCTGTATCCCTTCAGTGTATATTATCAGCAGTTGGTGAGTTTTTAAAATACCCAAATTCCCAGTGGAAGGTTCATTTTCAATTCATTTTTGTTTTGTCCCCCAACATATTTATAAGTTTGGTGTAAGTCACTGCATCCAAATTGTACACTGCTGGTACTTGCTTTGTAGTCTTAAATTAAATTCTCTGTGAATGCAATTCTCACATAGAATAAAGCAAAATTCAGTGTCAAATCTATGAGCTCTCCAGTGTGTGTCGACCAATGTTAGAATTGGTAATCACAGGGGTATGGGGGGTGTGTGTGTGTATGTGTGTCAGTGGCTTTTAACTCTTGGGTGCCTTGTGGCTGACTTTTGGGTGACTCAGTTGCAGGTTCAGTATCTGTTCATCTGACTGCCACTGTGTTATGCAGCTGTTCTGAGCACCAAGGAAACAGCAAGAACACTTAAGGTAGAGGAACTAATGAGTATTGCTGTGTGGAGCACATTGCTGTGCAGTGAAAGTCTACTGGATAGCTGTGCCCTTGCATACTTTTGCCCTGCCATTTTTGAACCACAGATTGTCAGACCAGAGCAGACTGGAATTTTGGGATTTTTGGTCTGTAATCCTGCCAGAGCCATTAGCTAATACCTGGTGCTCAGGGGAAGACAAGCCGGCGGGTGATTCAGTGCTGTGCATGTGGGAACATTCCTCCCTGACCTCCGTGTCCTGGAGCGTGAGAGCTGGATGCCCTCAACTTGCATAACTGTGATTGTTACTCATACCCGACTCAGACCCCACATTTGGATTAAATTCACAGCCACCTGAATGTTTGGTGGTTTCCAAGCCATAACTGGAGCTGGCAGTAGGTCCTGATGCACTACATGTGGAGCAGTTACTTTGAGGTATGATTCATGGGAAAAGCCAAGCACTTCGGAGAGGTGCAAGTTTGGTTAGGAAAAAGAACTGAAGGATTTGCTGTATGTGCTGCTAGGACTGTGGTTTGCGTAGATGTGTAATTAAGACAACTTGCAGCGCGGCTGCAGGAATGCAGAATTTTGCCTGAGTCATTTGGGATAAGTTACAGCCTGTGCTTAGTCCTGCGCTTTCCGTTTTAACACCTATCAAGACAGATAGTTAAAGGCTATTTCAAGTATGTCTGCAGCTGCATTCCCCAAAGAACCCGTTACTGCAAAACTCACAGGAAGGGAGGCGCTTGCTTTGAAAAGAGGCAGTCGGATGGTAGAGGTGACAGCTGGCTTCAGACAGTTTGGGCTCACCTTGCGCAAGACTCTGAACCATGAATGATTCTCAGCAAAGGAATGTAATCTTGTCTTCTGGTAATTGAAAGTCAAGCTTGGATACCAGCCCATGGAAGAGACCAAGTACCTTCAGGTACTGTATGGTAGAAAAATGTTTCCTTTATCTTGGTCCGTGGTTAGTTTGATAATATTCTAGGCTTTAGAAAAACAAAAAATTATGAGATGGGAAAAGTGTAATCAGAAATGCTTGAGATATGACTGGTACAGTCATGCTTTATTAGTTATACTTTATTTAGGATATATTTTTTCCGGTTTTTTTTTATATTTTAGGAGGTATTTAGTAGTTTCTTTGCATTACTTTCTGTTGTCCCAGCTAGCTCTGGTCTAGCAGGGCACTGATCTGGGTGCTTGACTTCTAGATAAATAGACCAGTCCATTGACTGTGTCCCTTCTACAATATTACTGGATGTTATGTCATGAAAGGTTTTCAAGTTCTGTGTCTACCTTAAATTAAGCTCAATAATTCGAGGAGAGAACCTGTTTTTTAAGGGCAGCTCATCTGGTTGGCCCAATCCTGAGCCTTTTCCATGGGGAAATCTCAGATGCATGTGCCTGATCTGTTTTGGTTATTTTTGATTGGGAGGGGTCTTAACGAAGAGTTAACAAAGAGTGTCACTCTTCTCTCAGGGCTGCTTTAGCAGCTATCATTGGTAGATCTGGAGGCTGACCCCCAGGGAAAGGCAGTGTTGATAGGTAGCTAGCCAACAGAGAAACAAAAAACAGTTCCGTTCTCTATTTCTGATTATCGGATGGCATGGCATGCCATCAGTAGTTGGCTGGTGGTTTGTCTCTGTCTCCTTGTTTCCTTGAGAGGTAGTAATTGCATTCTGCTATTAATTATTCCAGTATGAAATGCAAGGCTTTTGGTGGTGATTTTAATTGGTGGGGGTTGCTTGGCAACTAATGATGGAAACTTTTCTCTGTGGTGATTGACTGACCATAGATTTATTGCTCCCACAATATTTTTGTATTCATAATGTGGAACCAGTCACTGACAGCACCTGTGATCCTGTGAGGGATTGGAAAAAAAACATATGCTGTAATTAACAAAGTTTCTGCCTCTGTTTTCTATTTCTCTGTAACAATCAGAAAGAACCTAATCCCTTCCTTCCATTGTTTCGTGTGATTGGAATGTCACCTATTGTTTTGTGTAACAAGATTTGCTAAAATTTCCCTGTTTTCTTATCAGCATCTATTATCTGGAGGTCTCAATTGCCTTAGTCTGAAACCCACATCTCATGTCTGTCTTTTTCATCTTTCCCTCTACTCTTTTTTCCTTCTCTTTCTTGCCTTCCCCTCTGCCTATTTAAAATGTGTTTTCTTGGAACGCATCTCAGTTTCTCCAAAAGAAAAGATTCCCTTGGGCTGCTGTTGAGTTCATCTCTCAAAGGGGAAGAAATCCAGATAATCCAGAACAGAACACAGGCAAGTCACTGACATTATCAACAGATGTTTCTGTTTCTTATTTCCAGGTTCTGTAATTTTTTAAGTATTACCTAAAAACAAAGGGGAAAACAGGTGGAAGGAAAAAAGGGGAGAAGAAAATGAAACGAGATACATATGGTTGGCTTCCTGTAATTGTCATGACCTAAGTTTCTGCTATATGTTGTCCCTATATATTTTGCAAAGTGCCTATTCAGTGCCCTAGTGATGTCCTCATCCTTTACTCATCTGAAAATGAGATCCCATAATGCCATAGCTCTCTGAAATAATCTCTAATTTAATATAGATCATCATCACTTTTTCAACAATAAATTAGCTCTGTCTACACATGTGCCCCATAGTCAGTTTTGTCCTTCATTACTTCAGCATTCATTATATTGGTTCTTCCTGACACAGGCGGCTGATCATTTCTTTTCCAGTTTGTCTCAGTAAATTGGGTCCTCACTCACAAACATATCCATGCTCATGTGTTTAGCCTGTGCTCTAAACATGTGTCACCTGGATACTCTCCTATCATTTGACTGTCTTTCCTTTGTCCAACCCTTTGAATGTGCATATCTCACCATTACTGCTCTGGACTGACCCAAAGTGTGGTCTGTGGGCCACCATTATCTGATTGTTTTCCTGGTCTGTTGGAAGGATGAACTGCATTTTTTGTCTCTGGTGCATCTTTTGTGAAGAAGGGAAGGCCAGCTTTCTATCTCCCTTGACTTTTTATTCTTCCTTCCTTTTGCCTACATTTGCTCTGGCATGTGCCTGCTTTACTACTGAAGAATTCAGATTTTATTGTTATTTCTGGGGGGGCATCTTTTGTTCTTCATTTCAAATGAGCACAATGGATTTATTTAGTAAAGGTCTTAACTGCATGTCGGTACCAGTTTCTCCAGAAAAGTGAGATTGCCCTCTTGCCCTTGACACTCTGAAATTGTACTGTACCCTGGTCATCTCCCATTTTGACTTGTTATGCATATCTTGGGCTTTCCATGGATCCCCGAGTTCCCAGAGTCTAAAGACTGCACTGCTGGCACCTCAACATCCCCTTACCTGAGGAGGCAGATAACACCACTTTACAGCCACAGAAACTTCAGTTTGTCCTTCCTTACCAGCAAAGCTCTTTTGCCAAACATCCTGTGTACTTTACAACTGAATAGTTTTCTGTTCTTACTCCTGTTACCTGTTTTCCTGCTGTCTCCAGTCTTGAACTTCTTGCTGTCCCCTTCCCTGGTGACACTGCAGCGCAGTGGCAGGACCTCTCCTCTCCCCTCTTGCTAGGCCACGTGCTCAGCTCTCACTCCTGCCCCACCAGTCCTGTCTGAGGACAGGAGCTTTTGTGAAGGATGTGGTGTGAAATGGAAACCTGCTTTTGCTGCTTCTCTTGTCTCCCTCCTCATGTGCTGTCTAAGAAAAGGACTCTCTTGCTTTGCATCTGATCCATGCCTCCTATCCAGACTAGGTTACTAACTCATTCTAACAATTATTTACTGCTTATTTCAAGGGAGAGAGGTCTCTATGTCCTGAAAACTCAACTGATTTTTCCACACCAGAAAGCAGCCTGGGTTTTTATCTTATTAATTTTACAGGTCAAAGGTTTCTGCTGCCACTCTTAAGGTGAACCTTAAGGATGCTTTTACTTCTTGCGGGTCTAGAAATGCTGTTTCCTGTAAGAATCCTGCTCTTTACAAAATAAAATAAAAGATCTTCTTGGTAAAGTTTGTCTTCACATTTATAAACAAACACTAGCAGCAAACTTCAGCATTCTGTCTTTCAGGCTTTCTTCTGGCAGAAGGTATTTGCGAACAACAGAGAAAAAAATATCTTAGCTGAGGATTGATAGGTTGGTGGTCACAAAGGGATAAATCGGCCCTGTGAGTTGTAGGACAAGGTTTTACACCACTTGCTAAAGGCTTCTTTGTCATCTTGGGTAGATCCCTTAGCCTGTGTGGCTTTGCCCATGTGGAAATAATTTTTCTCACCTACATCACATGGGTGATTGTGTGCCAATTTAATTAATATTTTGAAATCTTGTGGAGATCATGAGGTTGAGGTACTGAAGAAGTGATAAGTTTTGTAAATTATTAAATAATTATTGTTATATCACAAATAGATGCATTTGATGGAAGGAACACTTGCAGTGTCTGGCAGCCAAGCCATACAGCTACTGCAGCATGCTACTGAAAATAATTACTTGCTTAAATAATGCATATTTACAGTTTATGGAGGACCATTTTGAGGTATATATATCATAAAATACAAGGAAAAATATAAGATTTTAAAAATACTCCTTTCCCAGCACCACTCCCTAGAGCCCTAGATCAGCCATGTGAATAATGTTCCCATTCCTCTGTCCAAGCCCAGTGTTGTGTTTTTAATTTATTTTAAGTATCCAAGGAATGCTGTCTCCAGTATTCAGAGGAGTCTAAATCGGATGTGAGACACAAATGCACCAGAGAAGCTTATCAGAGAAACAGTCTTGGCGCAAAGCCTACATAAACAGCCATAAATTTTTGCTCATTTAAATGACAGCACTCAGGAGGATTGGCTGATTATAGCTGCAGTGGGTTGTCCTTGGGCACCAAGGAAAGTGCTTTGGTGACCTCTGGTATTTGACATGAGCTGACTGTTTTGCTTGCTTATAAACTTACTGTTATAGAATGACCAGCTTGGTCCTGGTAAATTGACTTCTACAGGCCACTTTCCAGAGTTATTTATCAGCAGGGGATGTTTTATACCATCCTTGGGCTTCTCAGGAAATTTTAGCTTGCTTTTAACCTAGGTAGGAAAGAGCTCTTGTTCCCAGTCGTTCTTCTCTGTGTCTCTTCCTCAAAACACAGCACAGGAAGAAACTGAGAAAATTTGATCTTGGCCAGAAAACTTTTTTTTTTTCTCCCCCCTTTCAACAAATATCTCATTTCCTGAAAATCCTGCCTTTGACCAGAACTTCTACTGGGACTTCTTAGATTTATTGCCACTCATGGCTAAATCTAGTTTCGGTTAGCGCGAGTGTATTCTTGACTTCGTGGAGAGTGGCATGAGCTCTTAAATGGGCAGCAGGAGCCTGCTCCCATCACACTGACAATGAATGGAGTGGTGTGGTTTGCCCTGGGTGAGCCTGTTCCCTGTACTTGTATGAAAGGCAGGTAATTTTGCAATATAGGTTTGACTCTGAACATCACACCAGAAACAGTAATATTTTATGGTTTTACTGAGAAACTCCTAGTATTTTGCCAGTGTGAAACCTATGTGTGGGTGCCCTGCATTGAACTGACACAAACAAATCTTAACACCTGAAATAATGAATAAGGTGCAGTGAACACTTCAGAAAAACAAACCTGAAGCAAAGCCATGGCCTCCCAGATGGCCAACGTCCAGTCAATATCCAGTACTCCTCATGTACAGGATTAGTGTCTCCATTTGGCAGTTCACAGGACCAGTGAGTTCACAGGACCTGCCGAGATGCCCTGCCTTCCCCAGCAGTGCCCTCTGCTCTGGATTTCTCCTTACATTGCTTCTTTCTCCTTACCCACAGCCCCCAAGATGTCTTTTCTTGCCTAAAACTATCAAGCCTTGACTCTGTTTGTCAAGCTCCTGGAGTAGTAATAATAAAAGTGAATGATGAGCTAGGCAAGAAATAGGCAGAGAAGCAGAGGAGAGAAACTTTTGAAGTACCTCCTGTAAGAAGAAATAAAATCAGCAGTGGCTGCTGGCTTCTGACAGCACAGCCAGCTTGACTGGCTGTAGGTGACTCACAGTGCCAGCACACATGCAGAATATGGCTGCTAATACCTGCCAGCTCTTTTAATTGTACCTCTGCAGAGGGAAAGGCATCTGAGTTAATGCATATGTAAAAGCAGGAATGGATTTAGCAATATTTTTTTTTATTGACTGCTGTGTCTCAATAGTTGTCTATCAGTGTGTTTAAACTGAGCTCAGCTGGCTGCCATGGGTGCTCTGCACTGTCACTCTGCCAACTGTGTTCCCTGCAAATTTTTTCCTGGAAATAATGCAAGCACCTTATTTGAGTGAGTCGGTGGATTTCCAGCCTTAGGATGACAGCAGTGTAAATTCAGACCTTTGGAAACAATTTGCAGAATTGGTATTAACAGTCAAGTGGTCTGTAGAGCAGCGGCCTCCAAAGTGGGGTGCACACCCCTCAAGGAGTGCTCAAGATGATCCAGTTGGAGTGCAGGAAGAAAATACTTCAGTGGTAAATGTAGTAGTAGTTTCCACAAGTTACTTAACAAAGGGGGATGTATATACTTGGGGAAATGAGGACGGAAATCATCTATTTAAACTGTTAAGAAGGCACATAGGTGAGAGCCGGAGATCATGTTTTCTAAGCCTTGTTGTTGAACAGATGTTATTTTTTTATTACCCTGGTTAAATTCTAGTAGCAAATCATCCCTGTTTTTACAACTGTTCTTTCTTGAGCCATGCTGCATTAGGTTGGTTTAAGTAAAGTGCCCAGCAGATAATATCTCAGAAGTACTGTGGTGTTTAGTTGATGGTGGCGAAGATAATTTGATGTTACACACAGGGATGGCACAGCGAGGATGCTGGCAGATGCAAACACATAGTACCTGGACATTGAAACCTCTTGAGGTTTTAGTTAAATATTTACAAAGGAGAAAGTCATCCTCTGTCAGTGAAGTTCTGCAGCTGATTCTGTGCAGTTTTGAATGATTAACTTTGGGGTTTACAGCAGCTAATCCAATTGGTGCTTGTGGATTGCTGTATAGCCGCTTTTTTTTCTATTTGCTGTATAGTTGCTTTTCCACCTATCCCAAATGTTGGGCTGGTGAATAAAATATGTGAAAACAGAAACTCAGGGAAAATCAAAAGAAGGAATAACAAAGTTTGATATGAGCGTGGCTGAATGCGGAGGTTTTCATTGTCTTAGTCACCACTGGCTGTAGTGGTGAGCTGATGTCTCATGCTGGGCAGGGAAGAGAGGAAGGAAGTGGATTTAGTGGAAAATTGATTGCATCTACTTGGGCTTTTTCCAGCTGAATCCTGAGTTAAGTACATTCATCCTGAACTAATCGTTGGGGAGAATTGGCTGAAATCTTACATACTTCTTAAAAGGAAAGCTAAGCATTAAAGGAACAATATCCTTATTGTACCTGAGTGCCAAAGGAAGTGAGTGTACTATCAGGAGTCCTACCTATTCAGCCCTCTGTCTTAGAAGCTGCTTGTGGTTTTAGTTATAATGTGACCTGGTGCAGGAAGCTGTGGTCAATCTACTGCAAAACATCAAGAACAGGCTGTTTTGGAGCGCTGATTTCTGATTATATTTTGAATTGGCAGAGCAAGCCCCAGTTCATTTCAGTAAGTCAGTACAACTATAATTCTCAGATTTATTTTATTTGCAGCAAGGTATACTGTATTATAGTCGGAAACACGTATTTAAGGTCCTGGGCAAGGTTTTGTTGAAAGTTAGAATAAATTTGCAATAATGTTATTAACATCAATATAATTATTCATACCAGTGTAAGCAAGAGAAGAGTTGTCTTTCTGTGCAGTTCTTTCAAACTTAACTGCTAGATAATCTAAACCTGAAGAACGTGCTTTAGAACTGGCAGAATGTTTAATGTGATTTCCCCCCCCTCCCCCCCCCGTATACTAACCTTTCTAAGCTTTCTTAGAACTTCTGGCCCGAAGGTTCATTCTCCCATACATTCTTCCATTATCACATGAAGAAAAAATTACAGCTGTGGTTCAAGATGCCATCTCTAGGCCCTGTGGATCTCAATAACCTCATTTTATTGCAAAGATTTGTCTCAAGTGAATGAGAATTGAGCACTGTGAGCTTGATTTCATAAACACAGGGGTGCCATTGGTGTTGGCTGCTGAACACTTTCTGGATGTGTCTCAAACAGTCATTGTGGGTGTGTTTAGGTTCAGCAGCAGCACCCTTTGATGCTGCTCACACTGCGGTGCTGACATATACGATGCTACTGGGAGGAAGAAAGTAAACTGTTCCTGTGCAAATCTGTTCTTGTTTTTCTGAGACAACACAGAAGATAGTTTAGGGAGATTGCTTGTCTCCCTTGAGGCTCTCTTGCATGTTGCCACAGGACTGGGCTGTGTCCACTCCTTTTACTCAACATCGTTTTATGTATAAAGTACTGGGAGTGGAGGTGATGCTGCAGCTCTCTGCATGCAGAGATGACCTTCAGCAATCTGACTTGCTCTTCCAGCTCTTGATAAGATCTTCAGGGCCAAGCTAAGCTGTGATTTCTAGTTCAGGCTCAACTTGAACGAAGAAGAGAAAAATGACTTTCAAGAAGGATCTGGTAGAAACAGTGAGGGGTCCACAGTGCACTCAGGTTGACAAATTTACTTAATTTTTGGTAGTTAATTTTGCCAGGTGGAGTCTCTGGTGGGTTCTTGTCCTGCTATGAATATCCAGATAGCAGTAGGTATCAAGTATCTTCTTTTTTTTTTTTTTCCTTTTAGTCTTACTGGAATGCAGCGGTTTATTCATTTGGATGTATTCCCATAGAAATTATCTTCTGTTGTGTATTATTGCAGTTCACTCTTCATGAAGGCTGCTCATTAACTTTAGGCAGTGCCGAATTTGGTGGCTTGATCATGTCTTCTGCAAGGAGCTTACACCCAGAGTGTGAAGTTTTAGAATCAGGAATGATCAGTTCCACTTATATGTGGCCACTTCTTTCTTGTACAAATTGGACCCAAGTAGAGACTCAAAAAGCTGCTAGATAGAAATACTGGTTGTGCCTGTGATCTGCAAACTGTTCATTTCCAGGTGCAGTGGAACACTGAAGTTTCAGGGTTTGACTTAAAAAGCTCTGGTGTTGATGACTGTAGAGTCTACTTTGTTCTTTAGGATGCAACAGAAGCTTGAGATCAGCAGAGATTTAAAACAAACAAAAGGGAACATTTCATGCAATGCAAATGAAATTGTGGAACTCACTGCCATAGGGACAGCGTGGAGGCCAAAAGTATAAATGATCTCATAGAGGAATTAGACAAATTAAAGAAGGATTGGTCCAGTGAGGCTATTAAACATAATAGTTATGATGCAGCCTGTGGTGCAGGAAGGCCTTAAGTGCTGCCTGCTGGAAGCTGAGAAGTTATTCTTGGGAACACATCAGCCTGTGCGAGCCCTGTTTCTAATGCTTTTTCCCACTGAGCTTCCACTCTTGGCCAGAGCTGGAGACAGGGCACTGTCTCCATGGTTTATACCTTTGCCCTTAATCCTCACTTTTTTGCATTTGTAAACCCATCCCTGAAAAGAAGAAACTTAATTGATATACATTTGGAGCTTTAGTTTACATTTCCCTGTTAGTGTGTCCATTTGCTAGCTTATTAAGAAATAAATTTTACTATATATGTTAATACATTGGCCCAAAATAGCTATACAGCCAATGCAGGCTGTTGTATATTTCTGTTTTTATATACATGTTTGGCTTAAGTTTTTACAAACTCCTTTTCAACATTAAGTTCTTTTGTTAGAGCTCCATGGAAATAATTTATGCCTTAACCCTGAAACTGATGGTGGCATGGGATAGAATAAATACGCAAATAGGAGAGAAAGGAAATATCTGCTACTTTTAACTTTGCAAATTATAAGGAAGCTTGAAAGTATCTACTAAGGCCATAACAGGGTCTGCACAGGAACACTTTGCTCAAGTACCAGAGGTCAGAGATTTTCTTGTTCTTGCAGCATTAAGTAACCTTTTGGTTAAATAACCTGATTGAAGAGTAGGAGGAGAGAGAAAGGAAGAGAGAATTCCGCACTAGAGTAAACATGGCACGGAGATTATGGATAACCTGCCAAGAAAGATGGCATTTTCCAGCAAGGTAACAAAAGATACTAGCTAGCTATCTATGTAATCCTCCTTGAGACTGATAGTTTTAAGTCTTGCAGCTAGCTTGGGGCAGAAAGGTACCCTCCGCATCCTCTCCACCCCGTCTTGGGCTTGCTGGCTTTGATGGTGGGAGATGCTTCAGAGTGGTCAGAGCAAGACACAATACCTGCCTCAGTGCAGAAATGCAATGTTTTTTTGGCAGCAAAGGCATGCCTCCTGTATAGAAGGGTGTTTCCTTCAGTACGATAGCTGACATGAGGCAAAATCCTGGGAAAGATAATGAAGTTCTTCATTTTGACATCATGGCACGTTAAGGTAAACTGCCGAGGAGAGTTTAGAGTTTACCCTGGGCTACGAACATGTCAAAATGATAAACTGCTTTGTTTTCCTCTGGATTTTACCACATGTTAGTGAGTGCATAGCAAAGACAGCCCTTTTTTTTGGTGAAGATAGTACCTTGGGGCAGGTCTGCAGCTTGTATAAATTGTGATGAATTCAGTGATGCTGTCAGGATTTTACACCAGCTGCAAATTCAGCTTAGCATGTCTGCGGTGGGTGGCGTGTGGTGCTGGCACGTCCATGTGGCAGGAGCTGGCTCCATGCTAGAGCGGTGGCACAGAGCAGAGAGCAGTGCAGAGCCTGGAGAATAGCCCAGAAATGGAAATGATAATTGTATTATAGAAGAGTGTACTTTTGTAAGAGTCCAAGTAAGAGCTGGGCAATGGTAATTGGGAGAAAAAACAGTTAACTGCCATCTGCCTCTCCAGGACAGATCAACTTGAGATAGAGAATGAGAATGAATACTGACTTTGTAGCCGCAGTTAATTTGCATTGAAAAGCTCTTTTTTAGTGTACAAATATGAATTATATAGGAACTTAAACTATGGGGGAATTTTCAGTTATTAAAATAAGTTTGGTTTAGATGGTAATTTAAATCACAATCTAAATAAAAAAATAAAATCCTTTCCCTGCATTGATATTTTTAAAAAGCAAATCTCCTAATCTCTTGAGTGTTTGTTCATCTCTTGCTATATCTGCCCACCTGATAATATTTGATTAGAATTTGTTCACAGACTCTGAATACTCTTTCCTGAAAGAATCTATGTAAAGGGAGAAAACAATACACATCCTGTACTCCACCTTCATAGGCCTCTAGCATACGATGCCACCTTTTGTTTGCAAGAGTTTAAATTTCAAATAAAATCCCAGCATTCTTTTGAAAAAAGGAAAGGGCCTCTCCCCTGCTTAGATTGTCAAATCCCAGACTAGCCCGGAATTGAATAGGCCAAGTCAGTGACCTCAGGCAGAAAGAATGTTGGTTATTTACGTAGGGCTTCTGCTATTTTAGCAGCAAACCTTTTCTTCTGAAAGGACAATGTATACTGTTTTGTGTTTATGGCCAAGTAGAAAGCTTGTACATTTGAGATTTGCATCGTAATAGCCTTGTAACTCAATATACAGCATCCTCAAAAACAGCAGTGCAAGGATCTGTTTTGTTGTAGCTAGGGCAGGTCTTTTAGAGGCTTTTACAAAAGTTCTCTGAAAAACTGTCCTAAAGATTCATCGGCTTATATGTTTGCTTTGGTAGCTTTTTTTTTTTTTTCCTCCCCCTGGAGTTTTGCTTTTTCCAAAACCTGAAATTACACGTGGTTTCTTTATTTGCTGTCAGACCAGTGCTCAAAATATTTTGATGCATCTCAAGTTAAATTGTGCCTGCAGCTTGAAACCAGGAAAATGTATGTGTGTGTGTAATTCACACACCCAGCATTTTTCCTGAAATAATGGAAGATCTTTATAGGCATTCTGGCTTGGTGGATGAGCCTGCAATTCCAAATGGTTTTTAAAGTGTGCCTTTCTCAATAGATCGTAACCATGAGGAGCTATTGTGTCAGTAAAGCACACATTTGGGATCCAATCCTGCATTCCTTAAAGTCAATGGGAGTCTGAGCGTGAAAGGAATGCAGGATTGGGTCCTGAAACAGGGGAGCAAAACTGTGTGCCAGATTGCTTTGAAAAGAAGAATACAGCACATCCACAGTAGCCACTTTTTAGTGTTTCAGATTTCAAACGGCTGCAGCCTGTGAAAAGTGGCTTCTGCCAACGTGCAGTATCTTCTATTCAAAGAAATTTGGCATTGCCTTCTCCCCCCCCCCTCCCCCCCCCCAATCTAAAAACCCTGAAAGCCCTAGAAATTCACCCCTCCTTTCACAAAGCCTGCGCAATTGAGAACTGTGAGGAGGGTTGGGGGCTGTGGTGGTGGGGGATGGAAGTTTCTCTAAGCCCAGGGGCTGGGCCTGGAGCTCAGTCTTCCTCGCAGCCCCTGCACTGCCCTGGCACCCACCATGGAGGCTGTGGCTCGAACGCAGGACCCCGTCACGAAGAGGTTGTGCTCACATTGCTTGGTGGCTTTGTGCAAGTCCTCTGTAAGAGATGGAGGAGGAAAATTTAATTAACAGTTATTCAGGGGCTAAAACAGCCCTGGTGTTCCACATTCTCAAGTGGCTGGAGTGACAGAAACCCTGTGTAAAGAAAATCTCTGTGCAGATAGGCAGTCAATAAGCCAGAGGGAGGGATGGAGGACAGCAAGCCCAAACTCACATGTGAGTAAAGGAGAAATGGTAACAAATAAGAGACAGTACTGGAAGCTTTTGTTTTCTTTTGGCACGTCTTAATTCCTGGACAGGGAACCTTGTCTACCAAGTGAAAGAAAACAGATCTCCTTGGTGAAATTCTGCATCAGTCTTATCTTGAGAGGACTGGGTAGAGGTGTTAGCAGAGGTGTGTTGTTATTACTTAATACTTTCAGTTATTTATTCCATGTTTGTGAAACTTGATATTCCTCTCCTGGAATCATCTGGTAACTTAAAAGTTTAGCTTCCACTTTTCAGAAACAGTAGTTGTCCAAAATGGGGCTTTGTGTAGATCAGATTGTATTTGGGATGTTTCATTAAGCTTTTAGTCTATTTTGATCCCAGTTTCTCAACTATTAAAATGTGTACTTGGAGAGCGCAGGTGCGCTCTTCCGAGGGCAGGTCACACCTCTCATGGGAAGAAAAGCTGCAACGACTGTGCCAGAGTTTTGTTTAAGGCTGTTGACATGGTCCCCGTTATAGTGCCCTGTGCTAGTGTCTGCAGGCCATAGGAAGATGGCTTGAGCACTAACTGCCCCTGGATGGGCTCGGTGATGGGCCCCACCACAATCCGTGGGCAGCACATTGGATGTAAAAGCACTTTTGGGTGCCGTCTGCTGTTGGGAGTGTGGGCAGCCTTAGATGTCCACTGCAGACTGATCCGGATCAGAGCAACCCCAGACCTGTGCCAGGGGCTTTTGCAACACAAAATTACTGGGTTTGGCCTCATAAAGTTTGCACTTCCATTGAGCAGTGATGGAGACTGTGGCCACAGACAGACATGCAGATACATCTATTCAGCCTGGGCCACTTTGTGTCTAGTTTCAGTTGTACAGAGCTTTGGGGCAGTGCATGTGAATTGTGCTTCCCTGTTAGGGTAGCTGGGAAATAATTGAGCAAATGTTGTTGTGTATTAATCCTGCCTGTACATTTACGTGTCACTGTAGTCTGAATGCTTTGAGAGACTGTCACTTTAGGTGCTAACATGAGACTGGTAACAATGCTGGTGTCAGATCAGTCACTGCAGAGGTGGTGTCTGAAGCAGTTAACAAGCAAGGTCCATGTTTAGCATTGCTAACTAAAACAGATATGCATAGTTCTTTAGTCAGTCGGGCATGAAAAACCAGGGGCTGCCGTGCTCAGAAAACTGTGTGAGTTGTGGACCAGTTCTTCCAGTGTGCAGATTCTCACTGTGTCACCAAGTGCCTTAGAACTGACAGTTTGTAAAATGAGAAGTAGGGGCAAGAATTCCCAATGAGAGAAGCAATGTGATACCTTTTTTTCCTCCCAAAAAAGCTGTTAAAGAAGGATGCTCTGTATTTATTTGTGTTGCTTCTGTGAGACAAGCCAGGAGCTCCTGGGTGCTGCTTTCTACACAGGATCAGCACGTGGCTGTGCCAGGGCTCGAGCAAGGCCCTGACGCAATGGTGGGGCAGCCAGAGCCGTCGCCTGGTCCTGCCACAGCCCGCACCTGGCTCACTGCCTGCGCAGGAGCTCCTGGGGGGGCACCCCCATGGGAGAAGTGGCAGCAGAGACGAGGTCTGTGCTCATGTGTAGTCAGACCTACCCAGGCATGTCCCCAGCCAACAGGAATGGCAGGTACCGGAATAATGTTCCGTGGTGATAGCTTGGGCTGTTCAGGCTTCTAATTAGCTCTGCTTTAACAAATTTCTAATCTTCAGCAGTGATAGCTACAGTTGAACTCTTCAATTGCAATCTGGGGGGAGGGAGCAGTTTGATTGTGTTTTCTGACCAAAATACAATCCTCTTGTTCCATGCAGCTGTAACATTAGAAATAGGAAGGACATTACTGGCCATTCCACAGTTTGTTCTCTCTAAAGCTGAAACTTTCCTGCATAAAATTATGAGAATAGGCACCTATATCATGAGACTATCATGAGAGAGATCATGACGGGGAGGAGGTACACTGCTGTACTGTTTTCAGCACGCTGGTAGTCTCAGGGACACACCAAGCGTTACCTGGGAGGTGAGGCTGGGGCTACATCATTCCCATTATGTCAGAGGAGAGCTGTTTATTTTTAAGTAGCGTCAGGCACTGAGACAATGCAGGCTTCTCACATGAATTTGCTTACACTACACTACTAATAAATCATGATTATTACCCAATGGTTGCGTGTTTTTAATCATCAAAGTACTTAAAATATGATAATAATGCTTGGCGCTTTTCAACTTCAAAGCATGCTGCAAACAGTAATTAGGTCTAATAACCATGCTGTGACAGGGAGACATTGCTATCTCTTGCCTTACAAAGGCGAGGGGGGTGTTAGCCCCCGACACAGTTGCATCATCCCATGCAAGACTGGAGCTCTACCATTGAGGGCTGTGACTTGATAAACTCACCTCCTTATAGGCAAATACCCCACTGCCAGCAGTGACAGTGAGAGCTTTGAAGACATTTTCAGTGCTCCTCTGGAGCACCTCCTCAAGACTGTAAAACCTGGTCTGATTCACATTTTGTTCCATCAGGGCCTGGAGCAGCTTTTGGAACAGCACTGGAAAAAATTTTACCCTATCTTGGTGTCCTGGCTGGTGTGTTTCCACCACTCAGCGAAGTGTTGTGGAGACTGAAGAGAATAGTTGGGGAGAGCCTGTGTCAACTGTGGGTCATTTTTCCTTTTGCAAGCTGAATCTTTGAGTTGAGTCCTTTGCTAAAGCAAGAGCTCTCAAGTTTCTTCCTTTTAGTTTGCAACATACAGGAGAATTGTGCAGGAAGTCATTGCTAGACACATTTAAATACCAGTGACTCATAGACTGGTTAAATGTGAACACTGATTTTGATACATACACTTTAAAGTTCCAAAAGCGTGCATCGTTTTGGATATTTGTCATGTTGGGTTGCAAGCACCAGTTGTGACCATTCTTTGGGACAGAGTAATTTCTAGCTTGCCTTTTATGAACTACTAGATTATCTACGTGAATCTTTGCACTCTTTACTAGAGCGTTTGTGAGGTCTCTGCCCCTTACCTGAAAGTGATAGAACCCTCTTATCCTGGCACTTGCTACCCCTCATATTTGGAGTGTCATTCAATAAATGTAAAAGTTATTTGCAACAAGCATTTGTTGTCACTGGAGTGCGTAAGCTTTTTTTTCTACATTAAAACAAGGCTAAAGAGCAGTCAGGACAAAATAGAGCTTCCCTGTCAAAGCTGGTGTTAGGTGTTTGCACGCAGGCTGCAGGCTGGGCGGCTTCTGCTCCCCAGCGCATTCCTGGCTGAGCTGCTGCTCTTCTGGTCGGGTGTGAAATGGAGCCTCTTCCTTGCTACTGTTGAAAACTGGTCTGACAGGGCGGACGTGCCAAGGTGGGTATCCAGCAGCAGGAGGAAACCAGCACAGTGTTTGTGAAACCCCATACTCGTGAACTCTGTGCTAGGCTGCTCGTTATAACAGTTCATTATTATTATAATGAGCTGTCAGCAAGTTGCATCAAGTTTTGTCAGAAACTCTTGACTTTTTGTTTCAATATTATGAAAGCAAATAGGGGGTTGGCTATACTCAGTCATTCGAAGGCAAACCAAGCAGCAGATTCTGTGTGCCAGTGGGCAGGATGATATTACCTTGTCTGACCAGCCAGGCACTTGGCTCAGCTGGCAAAAGAAAAATTAGGCTTTTAACCTTGTAATCTTGGCCTGATTGATGATAATAGGTTATGGCTGCATAGAACAGGCCAGTGCTGCACAGACCCCCAGTTTACTCCAGGACCTTGAGAGGTGGAACTGCCTTGTCCAGTACATTCTGCTGGGGCAGGTACCCTCATCTCAAGGCATTGCTCCTACGCCACTGCATGGCTGCCCTGGGGCTGGGAGGTACCAGGGCTGCATCTCCTTGGGCTTTGTGTCTCCCTGGCTGCAACTGCCAGCACTTCCTCCTTGATTGCAGTTTTCACATTATTCCCAGGCACCTGCAGAGTTTGGGGTTTGACCGTGTTCAATGCTGTCATATAGCAAACTCTTCTGGTGGGCAAATGGAACAGACGGTTTTTTCTTTATTTCTAAAATGCAGTATGTAGAAGCCAATGTAGTGCAGACATGGCTATTTTGTGATAACTTGCTGTTTCTTGTTTATGGGATAATTATTGTATGATCCCTGAATGAAATTCTTCTAAGGTAAAGGGCCTGTCAATCTTATTAATTATTGCTAATAATAGTAATTATCATGTGAGCAAGCTGCTTACCTGCTTTATGAGTTTAGGCAAGTTGGTTCCCGAATAGGTGCCTTGTTTTTTTCATCTGTAAAGTGGGCAAAAGGGTATTTTTTTCTCAGTTTTGAAAGGCATTGCTCAGCAAGTGCTGTGTAAAACAGATATTTTTTCCCACGTCAGCTGTGTGGGAGGGGAGGCCAGCTGTCTGTGTTTGGCAGGCAGGGGGGCTCGCCAAGTGGTCTGTTTGTTAGTGGTGAGCAGGGGCTCACAAGTTGTGCGGTGGCTGAGATGGAGGCTTGTGGCTTTGCTGCACTGGGATGAGGTGAAGCTGTTTTGTATCGCAGGGCAATGAGTTGCCAAATGCATCTGATAACAGAAGCACCTTTGAGAGCCAGTCCAAAACATAGTTTTGCCTTGTTCAAGTCGTAGGCTTCCCACTTCTTCCCAGTCCAGGAAGGCTCTGACCCTATTGGCTTCTGTGCTAAGGAAACAACAGGAGGAAAATTTGAGGAGTTTCTATCAACCTAAGCACTGCCAGGCACTGCACACTGGGATACAAAGCAGGACAGACAGGTCCTCATGCACCTTCTGCAGTGCCTCAGGAGATGCTGACGCCTCCTCGAGTTAGGACGTTCCTTTCCTACAGAGGTCCTTCCAGCAACAGAGTTCAGGATTTGTCTATAATTATCTCTGCTGCTTCCAGCCATAATGGGTGTGTGGTGAAGGTGTTGGCCAGTGCTGCTTCATCTGAAACAAATGCCCCAGTTCTGATCTGGTGCTGTGTGAGTAAGATAGAAGTGCTGCATCAGCATGTCCAAGGCAAGTCCCTGTTCTGAGTGCAGCCATTTCCACCATCTAAAGACAAGTTGTGTATCAAGGCTGGGCCTAGCAGAGGCAACATGTCCTTTAAAAAGCCATTCTGGCCTCATTCCTTTTCTTCCCTCCCTTCTATTTACTTTTTCTTCACCTTTCCCTGGAGAGGTTTAAAAACAGCTTGGATAAGCAGGAGGGAAGATCTAGAGGTGGTTGCTCCTGTATCAGTCAAGAGAGGCTCCATGACCCCCTGCTTGTTCTCCCAGCCTCGTGCCTTGTTTGTGTGACATGTAGGATGGACCAGTTTAACCTAAGAGTCTCAGGGGAGATGGGACAGTCCCAGTGTATTGCCCACACCATCAGACTCCTGTGCCCACCAGAGCTACCAGGCAGCTGGAAAGACAAACAAGAACTGACTCCACCTACCAGCAGTATGGAGACAGCAGCCTGTGAGATCGACAATCCAAGAATGTGCACACAAAAAAAGCATTTCCCTCGGCCACGACAGTAAAACCGCCAGACAACCACATGCAGCATGTGATTTCCCAAAAGTATCAGCCCAGATCCCAACTTCTTTGTGCCACACACTGTTTCCCAGGATCAGATCACAGTGGCAATGTGTAAAAGGCACTTTCAAGCACTGAAAATTAATCATATTTTCCTGAACATTGTTTATGGAAACCGTGGAGAGTGCTTCTGCCCCTCTGTACTTGGCCAGCTGGCTCAGCTCACTGGCCATCAGAGTCAAACTCTCTGCAAAGATTGGCAGTATTTATGGTGGAGCCTCTAAGCCCCAGTAGGACAGGTCCAGGCTTAATTCTGTGAACTAAAAGCTTTGGCAGTGACCGGGGAGGGGTCATCTGTTGACCTCTAAATACAGAGCCTCTTGCCCTCTTCCTTCTACTGCTAATGGCAGGTGGTACACAGCCTGTAGTAGGCACTGTGCCATCTGCTTGCCAAGGCTGTAAATGGCTTCTGAGAGCACCCAAATGTTTGGGAGCTTTGGCTATTGAGACCCTGGCACGGAGTGGAAAGAAGAGGAATCAGGATGAGTGAAGCTTTCCTTCTCCCTGTCAGGCTTCACACTGATAAAATGGCATTGCTTTCAATGGAGCAGCTCTGATGTAAGACAGATCTGATCATCTGTATGTAAAAACTAGTTGAGCTCAGTGGCTTTTGATTTCCTGTATTTAAACCTTTTTTGTTGAGACTCTCTGGAGTCCGTTGTGCCTTTCTTACCTGTAAAGGGAGCTATCAGTTAATGATCATGGGCTATGTCAAGAGAGCTCTGCAAGTGAACATTTGCCATTTCATTAGCAAACTTGAAAATTAAATTCTTTTTTTTCAGTGCAATTTTTCTGCCCTTCCCTCCATCATATGTGCCTTGTATTGCTTTAGTATCACAGGGAGCTGTTGGTGTAGCTGCTGTGGCATTGATTAATGTATTAATATTTTAAATTATTAAACAGGAACATCCATATGCAGTACCCCTCTCCTTCGGAGAGAACCACGTTGCTGATGTCGGTCGCAGTGGATGTATGCCTGCTGTGATTTCACCTGCTAAGAAAATGGTCTTAATTTGTAATGAGCCTTTCCCCACCAAATATTAATTTTTGTGTTTAGATTTCACATTTTCCAGGAACTGGTATCAGCTGGGTTGCATAACCTGCACTTAGAAGGAGCATTCAGTTGATAAGGTATTTGTTAAGGCAGGACGGAGCTGAGGGCCTAACTCTCACCCATGTCTCTGGATGGACCTTTCAGGGACAAAGGGGCCAGGAACTGGCCATGCGGACAGGCACGGCAGGGTGTGCTTTTCACTTCACACCCTGAGCAACTGCGCTTGGGGACAGACCACAAAATGCTCATGGTACCATATTTTAACAGGGAGAAGACTACGAGGAAAAGCATTCTACAATGTCAATGGCAAGGTGTATTGTGAAGAAGACTTCCTAGTAAGTAAGATTTCAGGCACGTTTTAATTGTTTTTGAAACAAATTGTTCTTTTATATTGGCTTATTTGTGCTGACAGATGGTTTAGTCATCTGGGGCCTCCTGCCAGTTTTGGAATTGGGAGGCATTTACCACTAACTCCATAGAGGCAGGATCAGGCCCTTAGTTTGAAGTGGTGTCTATGAAACCAAGTACATAACTGTCTATAAGCCATCATAAAGTGTAAATTATGAGAGTAAACACTGGAGCTGCTCAAGCTTGGAACTTGAATTGCAGCCACAAAGCCTTGCCTGCCAAGCTAGAGCTCAAAGTCAAACATCTGGGGAATACCAATCATAACAAGAGAGGAGACGTTTTTGACTGGAGCACGTCATCGCTGTGTACAATGTTGCTTTGTTGCAGGCGCAGTTTTAATCACTGCTCTGCTCAGGGTGATGTGGAGCTGCATTGTGATTAGCTAAAAACTGTTAGCCACAGAGGAGCAACTAATTTTCTCTCCATGTGCCCAGACCTTTTATAAATGCTTTACTTTAATAGAGACTGAGTCATGAAAAGAAAAATGAAGCTTGTTGCTGAGCTGTTGTTGTTCCAAAAATAAAATATTTGTGCAATTAAGGGTGAGGATTGTGCAGTATGCAGAGAATGATTTGATAAGTGGCAGACCATTTATAATAAAGATTAAGAGGACGGCATGGCTAGGAACTGAAATTAGGGAGGAGCGATATATTTTAGCTTAGAGGATGATGAATTGGAGATCAGTATGTTGAATTTATACCACCTTTATTTATTGAAATACCATTCATTTAGAAGCTTGGGTCTTACAGAGCAACTTTCAACTCCTAACGAATATATGGCCATGCATTTTGCAAAGCAATTATTTGAAGTGTATCCCACAACAAAAATGTTACTGGCAGTTCACAGTGCACAAATGCATTTCTCATCAACACAATCCATAAAAATCATGGAAATTCCTACCATATAAGCCATATTTGCCTCCATGTGTTACACCTTCATTCTCAGCCTACCACAGCTGGATCCTGTTGAAAAGAACAAATTGTATTTTGTGCAGAAAACAAGTTTCTTGTTATAATTGAAATGTGTTACTGTTTTGCTTGCGTTTTGGAAAGAAAATTATTTTTCCTCCCTTACTTTTTTTTTCAGTTCTTTCTTTCCTGTGTTTCTGTAGAAGCACAAGGAGAGAAGAGGTAGAGGGGCTCAAACCTTTGAGATTGTTTTGAACTGGGTTGGAGAGTACTTTTTCCATGATCAAAACCTTTCATCCAGACTTAATGACATGATTGTTGTTATTACCTTGTAACTTCAGCCTAAACATGAGAATTTTAAATCTAAAAATCTCAATCTCCAAAAAAGAGCATTCACTTTTCATGGTGGGGGGGAAGCCTCTTTGGTTCTTAGACATTTTCTATAGTAGGCTTCTGAAGGGAGAAAGTTGCAGTGATTTTCCTAAGAAAAATGAGGTTAAGGATCTGACAGTAATAAACTTTCTGCAAGTTAGGGAAATACTGGGACATTTAAGGCACAGATTTAAAAGGCCAAACCTCCCACAGATGTGTTTTAGCAGATTCCCAGTAGTACAGAAGGATGGGAGAAAAGCAGATCAGGGGACTCACTGCTGCTGAAGTCAGCCAAAGAAATAAAATTCTGACTTACTGCTGCCCATGTTAAGCCTGCTGCTTCTCAAACTGATTTCATCTTCTCTTAGCTTCCCCTGAGAAAATGATATAGCAAGAATAGTAGGAATTGTCCTATTTTCCTAATAAAATTAAATAACTTCGCTTGGTTTAGAGTTCTGTAGACACAGAAAGCTCAAAGGTTTTCTCAAAGTTGGAGGAGAAGGCTGCAAAGTAGCAGTTAAAAAGGAAATTATTTTAACTACTTCATATTCACCGATCATGCTGCTAAACACTTGGGAACCCCAGATGTCTCTAAATAGAGCGGTTTCAGTCCAAAGCAGATAGCCAAATGTTTTTCGTGTTTAAGAATTTCAGTCTCTACCATAAGCCCAAATCTTAGTGCAGCTTTTATATATGCATCCCCTGCTGACAGTAGGGTAGTGGGAAGTTAGGGAAGGTAAAGGCTAGGAGGGGGGTGATGTTAAAATAAAATAATCTCTATAGATTTCTGGGGACCCTCAACAGGCAGCATGGTGCAGAGCTGAGGGCTGTAATTCTTGCAGAGCTCTGTCCATCCCCACTGCTATCTCTGTGTATCCCATTAATTTGCTGCAGGTACTTCTTCCCCATCATCCCTGGCATCATACTGGGGATGTCCTGTAGGCCAATACAGGCAAGACACAGGGACCTCGGTATTAAGTCCCACTTTGGGACTATAGTAAATAGCACATAAACAACAATGGGCAGAAAAGCTGGACTGGTACTTGCTGTGAACTGGTCCATGGAGGAAATTTTAGGGAGGAATGGATATTATTTATGGGTTTCTTCCTATTATAACCGTTAGAAACGTTTATCTCTAGATGTTAGTATTTTGATTGTTCTGCAGTGCTGCTGTTTTCCTGTGTCAGAACAGCTCCTGCTGGAGCAGTCTCCAGAGCTGTAGTTGACAGCTTGTATGCAATACCGGATTCTTTAACTCCCATTCACTAAAGACATACCAGCACTTTCTCTGTAGCAAAGGTGATAGATGGAATTCACTGCAATATTACGTCCTTGAAAGCAAGACCTTGAGAAAAGCCATTATCTGATCCTTCTAATGTTTGGCACCTGTTGTAAGAGCAGGGCTTGCCATCATGGCTGAATTGTCCCTTTTCAGGTTCAGCACAGCGCTGGTGCCAGCCACTCCAGTGTGTCTCTTCCACCCCAGAGGCAGTGGCACTTCAACAGTGAAATGCTGTGTGGGTCATTTTTGAAGAGAGCTCGGTTGTCGCTTAGACTGAGTGTTAGAGAGCTTGGGCTTCCAATTTGTTGCAAAAAAAATGGGTCTGTAAAAGTGTGACGTGTGGAGCTGCTAGTGTCAAGCATTCAAAGACTGTCCCTTTCTTTGAAAAGTGCTTTTGATTTCTGGATGGAAGGTGTTAGAGAAGTGTAGATGTTACTCGTTAGGAGCCGTTTCCACTGCTCAGCTATAAAGCTATCCAAAGCACAGATACACCCATCAAAACCTTTGGCAATAGCCTCAAGGTACATTCTTCTAGCAAATAGTTTTCCCACATGTTTACTCTTACTGAGGGCACAGATTATCTTTTTCTGAATCGGGCAGCTTATTTTGCTCATTCTTTCCAGGGAAGAAGCGGTGAAAGTTTTCAGACCCGGTTGTGGAGTTGTAGATGGGGAAGGACTGCCACATGCTGCGGTCGTTCTCGGGAGAATGGTGCTGGCCTTCTGAGTATGGGGTTGTGAATTGATGGGTGAGGTCTGGTGAACTCTTCCCACCTGGAAGACATGGCTTAACTCTTCCTTTGCTTATTTCTATCTGTCTCCTGCTTCCAGCCGTGATTAGCTGCAGATTCTCTCAGTGCTTAAACCCAAGCCATATTGGCTGAATGTAGTGAATGAATCAGATTTTAAAAACAAATAGAAAATATTTAAAATCCACCCTTCTGCCTGAGCGTGGCGTAGAGATTGCCTAATTCTGCAGTTTCCAGTAGGAGCACTTCAGTAGCGACTTTGCATCTTAACTGAGTTTAAGGAGAAAAAAAAAAAAGAACAAAACCAAAACCCCAAACTTTTCATTGAGTTGCTTTAGCTCCAGGGAAGATCCAGTTACTCTTTTTCATGCCACCTTAAGGTATCGAGTCCAGCAATAGCCCAGTCTTGCCTCAGCCCTGCTAGGATAGTTATTTAATGAAAGGAAATAAAACAAATGACAGTTTAATCCTTCCCTGAAAGCTCTTAGGACACAGATGGCTAACTAGCCGTAACAGGGACACTGTTCCTGGTGAACAAAAAATAATGCCTTACTGTATAATAAATAATCCCAGTCAGATGTTCTTGTTCCATTTTGTTGATAAATTGCTGCATAATCATGGGTGAAGGAAAAATAGCTCAATAATTTTAGTTTCTTTCCTTTTTAATGCTTAAATATAATGTAAAGAAATTTAAAAGAAATTACTGTTTTTCTTGGCAAAAAAATACTTGGAAAATGTCAACAAACCGGCCTGAATCTTGGATCTATTTTCTCTCTCTTCTTTTTTTTTTTTTTTTTTTTTTTTTTTTTTTTTTTTTCCCCTTGCGTTATTGGCATTATTTGGTGGGGGGTCCGTTGTGGATTATAAGTGGAGAGATTTTTCACCTTGAGGTAATGAACATTATTGAGTGGGGGTCCAGTAGGGGTTAAGAAATGAGAGAATTTCCCTCCAGGGAGGAGATGAGAGGGAAAATGAACCTTGTGACAGATGTTAGTTACATTGCTTAATGCACTACTGGAAGACACTCAGATGCTCTGGAAATAACCTATTGCAGACACCACACACTGCAGAGCATAGCATTAAGGTCATCCAAAACTTCCCCTTTTAAGATTATCTCTTTCACTGTCTTATAACTTTGCCAAATTTAATCATTTAAGCTGAACTTCTTCACGGCAGGTTTTTGCCTCCAGCTAACTTTGCTGCCATTAGTTCTTGAAAGTTTCATTTAAAGCTGTTCATCCATTTCAGTGAGTAAGACTGGAGGAAGATCTGTCACTTTGCCCATAAATCCTCAAAGAGAAAGGCTCTAAAAATGTGATTTTGTACATGTCAACCATAAAGAGAGACTTGACATGTTGCAAGGCTTCAGGAGGACCCTGTGTCCCCTTTCTGCCCTTCCCAGCCCAGAGGGTGGCCAGCCGCTGTGATGGTTATGTGCCAGTGCTCTGTGGCTCCCTGCCCTGGCCCTATTCCCTCTTGCCAGGGAGAGGCAAGAACTGAGGCTGTGGTAGAAGGAGGGCAAACAGCCCACAGCCCCAGCAGAGCTGGGCCTTGCAACCCTGCAGGCTGCCTCTCAAGTCTTCCTTCTTTTCACCCTCCAGTCTACTGGAGTTTATGATCCTTCTGTCCCCACACCAGCAACTGGTACCTGCTCAAGACACTCCTCCTTGCTGCAGCTGTAGCCTCTTTGCTCTGCAGCTGGCCATTGTAATGCAAAAGTTGGCCACAAGGCACATACAGGATCTCATCTTATATCCAAAACTGTAAACTCTCAATGATTTTAAAAGCGCAAAAGGATCAGGGCATGCAAGGCTGATAGGGAGGTGGTGGAGAGAAACAGTCAGCTTTTCATGGGGCAAAGAGACAGGATACCAACAGAGGGCTATCTGGGTGATAGAGAGCAGGGCTTCCAACTTCATGTTGTGTAGCACCAAACATGAGAAGACTTAATTTGTGTCTCTGAGCATAGCTGTATTATAACTATTACTACTAACAAGGCTAGTCGTCTCAGTCTGTGCATGTGCTGTTCTCCAAGCTTGGCCATGTGGGAAATGGCTTGTCCCACTTGCTGGGGCCCTAGGAAGATAGTTTTATTTAGTGTAATGGGAGCTGGTGTCCGCTGGAGTCAGAAGTTTGATTTTTCCATCTCAGCAAATAAAAATGTTTGGAGATACCCCTTGGGAGGTGAGCACTGGGACTGGTCCATTAGTCAGAGAGCCCATTGCTGCTAAGCGAGACTCAGAAGAAATCAAATCAATTGAAAAGGTAAATGATTAAAGTTGCAGCTTGTGTCCATTTCATATCTAATGGGAATCACAGAGCAAATGGCATTCATTCTAGATAACTGTGAGGATGTTTTATTTAGGAGACTTGCTATTAAAATGCATACTGCAGTCAGAGAACAGACAGACATGGGTGTTTATTGATATGTTTAACTGAATGATGGGATCAAAGATTGGAAAGGGATTTGCATCAAAATTCCTGATGTACAAAAGTATAAGAATGTCTGTGAATGTTTTCAAGGCACCAATGGCTCTAGGTTGGGACAGGAAGTGCTTTCAGATGCCAGAGGCATCACAAATGCCAGGTGTTGCTGTTGTCACCAAAACCAAAGGCAAACAGATAATAGCGTGTTACTGTAATTGATGCAGGAAGGAGTGAAGTTCATGTTGTTACTTGTGTGTGTCTCACTCCACCCCCTCCCTGACAGAGCAGTTTGAATACTTTCCTCCCTTAGTTCTTCTTAAGTTTGTAGTATGCCAGTGGTCTTGATTTTATAAACAAGTTTGACAGGAATGACGATTAACTGGGGTATTCTGAATTGAAGTGTTGTATCAAACCTACAGATGGGCTTAAAACCCAAATTTCACAATCTGTCTAGGGATAGTCAAGCACTGATGGGCCTCTGCACTTCAGACTTGAATGTGAATCAGCATGAAGAGTGTGTAGAGCTGGCATTTCGGGTTCACCTCTCGTTGTAGCACAATACCATAGTGTTGTGTCCCATATCAAGAAGTTAACAAGTCCATTGAAGTTGGTGGCAGAAGTCCCATTGACTTCAAGGGGGTCTGGATTTACTCCCAGGAATTCATCCCAGAGGACAAATTTTTAAAGCTAGGCCCTATATAGAAATGTTGGCACCAAGGCTGAGAAACTAAAAGTGAATACTGCAAATGCTGCATGTCATGGCCAAGTCTGCGTCTGCTAATTGAAGAAAATTGGTGTTTTGAAATAGGAAACCAACTGGAGTCCAGAAAAATCTCTAAGGTTTATAAAAGAGCAGTACACAGGCAGTACCTAGACCCAGGTGATAATGTAGATACACACCATGTGATAAAATGTCAATGTGTGAGGATGGTCTATATTCACTAAAAGGAAGCTCAGCATTTCCTGAACTTGATTAGGGATTGTTAAATGGGTCACAGGAGTCACTCTCTGGGCCATGACAAAACAGACAAGGAACGACAAAGATGTTTGGGTTTTTTTGAGATGTATCACTATGGACTAGCTTTTGCAACTATCCCCTACTTTACATTTGCTACTGGAATGTTTTGAAGAGTATGTTACAAAGTCCAGTCATTTCATGCCAGAGAGTCACTGCCCTATTTCCACTTGAGGTGGTGATCCTAAAAGTCAGATTATCCCATTTTTCTTAATATTACATTGACAAGTAAATTACAATAACTGAAGCACACTTAAAAGAACTAGAGCTCTTTCTAATTAAGTGTAACTCTGGCTAAACACTTGTAAGCAGACAGCTTTAATTTTTTTCTGTGGGAGAGTTAGGAAAAAAACCAAACATGTGAGTAAGTGGTGTGTTTCCACTTCTGTAGTAAATGTTGGTAGTAGCTGCTGTTATGTTTTGAATTGAAATCTTTCAACAACTGTTTTGAATAAAATCCAGACTTACGTTTTTTTTCCAGGAAGATATGTTCTAATGTAGACAGTTTCTTTTGCTGTACACATAATAGATGGCAGCATAAATAGACAACCCACAGCAAGGTATAGCAGCGTGCAATATGAAGTCCTGTACAGTGTGAGTCAGGTTGGTAGATTTGGGGCTGAATGATACGACGGGAAGTTATAGTTGTTGCTTTAGGACTTTTTTTGATCATTATCACTGCAGAACTTCCACAGGCATTTATTTAAGTAAGATCTAGGTAAGAAAATTATTATTGGCTCTTAATCAGAGAGAAAGTAGCTTTGGTGAGTGCTTACAGGTAGGTCTCTGTAGGCTCTCCAGGAAGTAAATGGCTATTCCCTTCTCAGAGACTGTAAAATGCCTGACTACTAAGCTGAAGTTACCTACCAGCTGAATTCCTGATATTTTGGCAGTTTTGTGCGTGGCCAGACCAACTGTTAACATCTGTGCAGATGTAACTCCTTGCCCTACCCATGTCCTTCAAACATAACAAAGTGGAAGTGCAGAAGCAAGATGACAAGCTGCTGCTTCACAGGGTGAAGCAACAGGATAAATGAAAGGGTTTCAGCGAGGTGAAGAGTAAAGTTCTGAACTATTTTCCTTTAGTTTAATCTCTGCCACCTGCCATGAGGCTCCCATATCTTTAAACCTAAAAAGGCCCCATTTTGTTCACTTCAGTTTAATTGCTGGTGAAGCCACAGGAGATGGAAATGCTGATCCTGTGGTAGCCTTGATTCCATAGCTCTTGCAAGTGCAGGAATCTTTAA